>MU551748.1:1509316-1523095 GCA_024362625.1 Silurus asotus
ATATATATATTATTACTTTTTTTTTATAGGTCTAATATGTGTAATTAGATGAACAAACATTAACTCAATATTTCCCCTTCTATAGTTTTTAATTCACTCACCAAATGTACTTCTTTTATATTCAACAAGTATTTGTGATGAAATTGCTCCATGTCATGCATGCGACATTCCAGATTATAGGATTTTGTAGCAGAGTAAAAAAGCTGCTACCTGTTACAGCTGACAGAAGGTTCAGCTCGAAAGAAGTGCCTCCATTAGCTTAGAGATAATTACTTTTACACCAAGGAGCCTGGGTGTCTTTGTTAACTGCTTTTATGTGGTAGAATAGATTTGGGTATTAAGTGGCTGATGTCTGCTGGATGAAACACTCTTCTCAAACTGGTATTGGGCCGGAGGGACAGACGGAGTGGCCTCTGCCTAACATTGTTCTTTTGCATTTGAATGCGTCAAAGAGCCCGGCCCCTGGCAGAGGGCCGCGCCAACATCTTTAATCCTTAAAATATTGTCAGCGAGCGTGAATACTGCCAATCCGGCCATATGTGTAATTATTCGGTAATGCCCTTATTCACTTTCGGGGCCACCTCCTCCCAACTCTCCCATATCCAAATAATTGTTACTTTTTCTTCCAGTAAAGATTTGATTTATTTGTTTCAAGAAACTGCACAAAGAAATGACTGTATTCACACACAAAAAAGGTTGCATTATCTAACTCGACCTGGTTACACAGATCCTTCACAAAGGGAAATGTAACAAGAAATGGATAAATAATAAACAATACATGGTGTAATACATGTGGGCAAAATTGCTACAGTATATGCAGAATAAAAAAACATTTAAGTTCTCTTTGATTATGTTCCTACTGTGTTTTTTTGATTATTTTTTCGTTTTTTAAAAAAGACTCTCATGGTGTAAAACTTACTAGCAGCGTAAACAGACGATTTCTTTGTTAAGAATAAGTGATGTACTTACCCAGGAGCCAAGTTGTGTCCTGCGTTATAGAAGACGATTGTCTTCTTCAGTGATTTAACCAAGAAATGTTTGATTTCAACTCACAACAAATGTTGAAAATTTCACTATAAATATTTACCAAAAAAAAAGTACAAGAGTCTTAAGTTTCTAGGGAAATATTTACAAGCAAAGATACTGACTCCAACTATAGTTATTATCGACTTGTGTCTATTGCAATGTTAGCTAACATTTGAGATGGACACATTATTTTTTGTATTTCAATTGATTGTAACCAAGCTAACCTGCTACACAGCTTAGCTTCAGTAAGATTGACATAATATTTTATATCAGGGTTTTGAATGTAAGGTACATGTCAGATAAATAGTCACAATTGTCTAATATTGACGAAAATCTCACAGCTAGTTATGGAAAGTCCGGATCTTTTTACTGACTTTGAATCTTGCTCAGCAAAATGAAAACATTTTCAAGACAATTCAGTCAATTCATTTTGTTCTTTAATTCTTACATTCTGTAAAGCTGCTTTGAGACCATGCTCATTGTTAAAAGAAGTATAGAAATACACTTGAATTTTATTGAATAAAACGGAAATGTTCCATTTCCAAAAAGCCAAATTTCCTCCATGTCGTAGATTTTTGTTTGTATTCTGAAGAAAGAGAAAAAAATGGTAATGCAACCAAGGACCAATGAGGAGAAACAAAATTGCTTCATTGACTCAACTGAGCCACCCATCAATGCACTCTTTAAAATAAATGTGACAGGATGAACCACAAAGCCGAAATTTTTTTTAATACAGTCGTTCCATAAAGTACCTTTTCTGGTACACTTTTTTTGAACCTTCAAATTAGAACCTAAATATAACACATTGGTAGAAAGAATATAGTTTTACAAGTTTTGCAAATAATTGATTACACTTTAAATAATAATTATAATATTAAATAAAATGAATTATTAACTGATTCAGCTGTCATATAATTAGTTCTGCTCCGACCTATCAAGTCTAAATTCAGTCCAACTGCATTTGAGATTCTTGAGTGTGCTCAATCTCAATTTCATAGTCTAAAGAAACTTCTTCCATCACAAACATGTTTTTGTGCAATGGAAAGGTTCCATGCATGTAAAAGGATTTTCACAGAGAAATAAAACTTGATTTATTTCCAAGTGTTGTTGCACTGAACGCTAAAAAAATGTGCAATTCTGAGACAAACCTACGTCCAGTTTTTAGTATTAATATGTACTAAAACCTAAAGGCTTCAATATTGCACTGTTTCTTTTACAATGACGCTCCCTATCTCACTGAGAGTTTGGTGTTGAATTGCAACTCTGCATGTTTTTCAGATGTCTGTGCATCCTGCAGAAAAGCCCTTTTGTAGTGTTCTTATTAATTCTGCACCAGTTGTCTCGTCTACATCTGTCCGAATCAGTGGAATCTTCTATGCAGGAATGAAACACTGTTTAAATCACAGCTATTGGACAGAGAACAAAGAGTGTGACTCCTTTGGAGTGCCCTCGCTCGAAATCCTCTCCACGAACCCCCCACACACACATACACACACTGGCTCTCTATAAAAAAAGCCTCTCTGTTAATTACCAACAAGTGTTGTTTGAAGGAGGACTTTTAAGACGTGGCATTCTTCCCTGCTTTCCCTTTCTTACATTTGCAATAATAAGGGCAAAGGACGTGGACCATGGAGAGGGCTCACAGTTTTTTAATTTGAGACCCATTCGCACCATCCTAATAGGACCTTCCACTAGCCTCACCGGACAAGTGCGGCTCTGGACGTGCGACCAAACAATTCCCTCTCACGTCTCTCATGGAGTAAGAAAGGAACCCCAAATAAGCTGGGCTCGCTTGCTATTCCCAGCTTTAATTAAGACACTCGAGATGCACTGGGATGCTTTTCTTTCCCATAGAGGTGCTCAGGAGTGTGTGCAACAACAAGTGTGAAAAGAAAAAGAAAAGAAAAAAGTGAGGGAAGGGGTGTTTGGAGAGAAAAACAGAGATTAATTAATGGGCAACTTTAGCTGAATGAGATAAGGAGTGTGTGTGTGTGTGTGTGTGTGTGTGTGTGTGTGTGTGTGTGTGTGTGTGTGTGTGTGTGAGAGGTTTCTATCATTCACTTTACCAAACCAAGGGCAGATAAAGGCAACCAAAATAATTGTTTTGTTTCTTTTGAGAAGGAAATGAAGCAAAAATGTAGCCCAAATTTCCAAAAAAAAAAAAAAATAATTAAAATTGAAGTAGTTTTAAAATTCTCTACAAGCATTCAAGTATTCACATTACATCAAAAAAGTTTGTGGACACCCGACTACATGCTTTTCGAACATCCAATTTCTCCCCATTTGCTGCTAAAATAACCTCCGCTGTTCTGTGAAGATGTTCCACTAGCTTTTGGAGTGTGTTTGTGGAGATTTGTGCTCATTCAGCCACGAGGGTTTTAGCAGTCAGGTACTGATGTAGGTGAGGTGACGAACCCTGCGGTGCAGTCGGCGTTCCAACTCATCTTAAAGGTTTTCAATATGGTTGAGTTCTATAGCTGGCTTTGTGCACAAGGGCATTGTCATGCTGGAACGGCCACATATTGCTGCAAAATCAGTTGCCCCAAAACTTTTGTCCAAATATCAGTCATATCTGGAAAAAAACAGGTTTTTGTTTCAAAAAGAAAAAAATCCAGCTTTAGCTTATTTAACACACAACTGCTGCTGCTCTCGTGTTCATACAAATAGACATACCAAGAAGAGCAGTATAATGTGGTGCTCTTTTCAGTGTGTTACATTGTTACAATGTGTTATAAATGTAAAGTTTTTAACCACTTAATAAATAAATTACTGTCCACTACTGATTTTGTAAACATGTAATTGTAGATTTTTTACAAAAAGCATGTTTTTGACATTTTTGGAAGGAGTCTCCAGTATCGGCATGTTTTCCCGGTCAAAAATCAAACTTTTAATTTAAGTTTTTCGACACACAACCCATCAAACCCAATGTGTTACATGACCATGTCGCATGTTTTATTGATGACACCCACCTGTTCCTATTCCTAATAACCTACACCTATTTAACTTCTGGTTTCAAGCTGGGATTTAGATTTAGTTCAGTATGTTTGCCACAGTATTACAAAGAGTTTGTATGTTTGTTTCTTTGGAATTGCTGTTCATGTCCTTGTTTTCTGGACAATCACTGACATAAAAAGAGCTTGTTTTTTTATTAAAATGTTTTATAAATGAATACAAAAATATCATTAATCAATAAAATTTTTTGGCATATTGCAATTTAAGCTGTAGATTAAGGGAAAATAAAACACATTTTGGTATATTGGTAGGCGAGTTATTGACTATTTTACTATCGTTTACGTTTTGCCATGTTTCGTTCCATATATAGAAAGTCTGGACATTTTCTAAAGCAGTTCTGAATAAAAAAAATCTAGACGTGAAACCTCAAAGTCCAGTTAAGACCTTTAAAAAACTTAACCAGACTTTCGATGCAGCTTGCCTGGCATATATAAGACCCGTCCCTGTGCACCTGGTGCTTTTATGAATTCATTCCCTTCTGTCCCATGTCTTTCCTGTCTCTTGTTACCTTCATCATCCCTCTCTGTCCCTCTCTAATGCTCTGCCTTGATCTAGGCTTACTGAGCCTCTCTGAGGTTAAGAGACACATGGGGTCAAGGCCAGTAATAATGAGCGTGAAAAGCCGCTCTCCCATTCTGTCTCTCATATTTCTTTGGGACTTGTCCTAATCCTTCGCGCCACCCCCTGAGTGACTCAGTGACAAGTCAGAGTATGAATCAGTGGCATTAAAGCACAGGCGTTGTGTGATCTTTGGGAGGGCCGTGCCGACGCTCACGCTACCCCACTTTTCGTTGTAGCAAATAATCCCTTCTCAACTGATTCCTGTTTTTACTTTATTATTTATTTTTTCTTGCCATCTATTTACACTACAGGGACACTACGTGTGGACACGTGACCATGTGCGTTTGAACATTCCATTCCACATTTAGTTGCTATTTACTCTTATAATAAAATCTACTCTTCTGGGTAGATGTTTCACTAACGTGTGGAGATTTTGATCATTCAGCCACAGGGGTGTTGGTAAAGTCATGTACTTATGTAGGTGAGGTGAGGAGGCCTGTGGTGCGGTCAGCGTTCACATTTATCCGAAAGTTGTTTAATAGGGTTGAGGTCAGCTCTCTATAGCAGGCCACTCAAGATCTTCCACAACAACCCATGTCAATTTTCATGGAGCTGGCTTTGTGCACAGGACCATTGTCATGCTGAAACAGGTTCAGGTCTCCTAGCCTTCAACTTTTTGGCAACAGATTGGGGACGAACCACATTATGAATGAAAAATTTAAAACAAATCCAGCTTTGGGTTTTCTAACATGATTTAAAATCTCATCTTAAAAATATCTAACAGACATGAGGTTTTGCTTCGTTTAAATTTTTTTATTTGCCTTGCTCCAACACAGTCACAGGTTTCTAGAAAGGTACACAGTATACACATATACATGAAGTAGGAATGTATTTGTAATGTTTTTTTCTTTATAAATTTGTCCCTAATAAGTGAGCCAAAGAAAGGCAAGGAACAATTCTCTTAGATGGTAAGAGGAAGAAACCTTGAGAGAAACCAGACTCAATCTGGATGGCACCAAATGCCCATAATTACAGTTCCATCATTGTTGAAGTATCCAGAATCCAGAGGTGAATCATTGGGATGAATCAGGCAGATTCAGAGGAAGAAAGGGACAGGAACAATGGTCACTAGTACCTCAGGAGCATTTGACAGAAAGAGAGAAAAAGAGAGAGAGAGAGAGAGAGAGAGAGAGAGAGAGAGAGAGAAAGGAGAGAAAAGGAGAGTAAAAGGGTGACATTAAGAGAGAACGATTTATTCTTCAGGACACTTCCTGCCAGTTTCTTTTAATTATGCTTAAGCTCATGGGCTCAGTGATAGGTGCTTAAATCCAGTAAATGCAATCTGCAGTTTAAACCCATTGTAGCAGACTGTTTATATAAAATTATAGCTCCAGGGATCTTTAGGCTGTTTACATGGAACCTCCTTAGCTGTACTGAGTGATCTCCAATTGAAGACAAACCCATCCAGAATCCAGAGGTAAATCATTGGGATGAATCAGGCAGATTCAGAGGAAGAAAGGGACAGGAAAATGGTCACTAGTACCTCAGGAGCATTTGACAAAAAGAGAGAAAAAGAGAGAGAGAGAGAGAGAGAGAGAGAGAGAGAGAGAGAGAGAGAGAGAGAGAAAGGAGAGAAAAGGAGAGAAAAGGAGAGTAAAAGGGTGACATTAAGAGAGAACGATTTATTCTTCAGGACACTTCCTGCCAGTTTCTTTTAATTATGCTAAAGCTCATGGGCTTTAGGCCAATTTCTGTTATAATATTAAAAAACATTATGTCTAGAAGATTGTTCGGAGAATGCAAAATGTTTGGAAAATGCTAATCTTACTTCAATAAATCCAAATTTCTGATAGAATTTTTATCAGATGACTTTTGATTACTAAATATAGAAAATATAAATATATTTTTTTCCCCCAACATCATCAAAAAAGTATATTAGAAAATAAATTGCTGGATATTAGAAATGATATACCTGGAATGAATGCAAGTAAAGAAAGAAACTTTAAACTACACACCACTTTTTAAATAAAAAAATGTAAATGTCAGAATCAGAAGCAAAGGACTGTGGCAGTTTTTCCCAGAATGTTCACTAAAACATACCAGAATGTTTACTGCAAAAATTACACACAGTAATGATAATACATTTGTAATGTAAATAAATTTTTGTTTATTTGTGAAGGTGTATTTGCTTAGCAGTGCTTCTTTGCTTGTGTCTATGCCATTTGCATTGTACTACATACAAACAACAGCCTGAAAATTGTCCCAAGCAAATAATTTCCCTAACGTATCACTTATAAAGATGCCATTGTCATATTTATTTTCTGAAAATAAATCTTTAACTAATGTAATGTCCAAATTAACAACCAAAAATGTGAAATAATTTTGGTAACTGGCATTCTGGGGTCAGTTTCATGTGAGTTGTGCCAGTACTCAGGATAAAACCTGTTATTCAGATTGAGCTTTGGCTCCAGAGCAGGCGGAGCTTGGCAGCTTTAAGGAGCAGCCAGTGGTTAAATAATGGCTAGATTACCGTGAGCAGATGGAGGAGTCACAGTCCAACAGCTAAACACAGAGGCTGCACATAAAGCTGCTGGTTAAGTGAAGTTCATCATGCAGTGTCAACACTGTGTGTCACATTTACGTTGTGGAATCATTCCTTAAGTGACACAAGGTGAAAAGACCTGGTCAACATTTTTAGTTTTGTTTGTTGCATTTGATTTGATTTGATTTTGACCAGCTAATGGACAGATCAGTTTCTTCATGTTCATCAGCTTTGGAGGTTTTCAGTAAGCGATTTGGTTAAGTCAAGAATCTGAGCATTGAGTTTCATGATGCTGGAGCACCAGGACACCATGCACACACACATTCAGACATTTTTTTCATTGTTTTCAAACAGCCATTTTCACAAAAGTTGTAAAAAAAAGCATAAACACTGAGAGAACAATTGAAACTCCAAATAGGCAGTAACCTGAGATCCGGGAACTGAGAACTGAGAGCTCTAGAGCTGTGAGGCATCGAATTAGATTTGAATTAACACCTGGTCACTGCTATAAATCACCATCATGCTGTGTAAGCATCTGTGATCTCAGTATGACACGCCATGTGCTCTCATACACACATCCACAGCGATTTTTTCAAGCATCAGGCGTCAATTCTTGGAGCATCGAATTTGCATAGAATTAAAACGACACATTTAAAAGTAGTTCAAAATGCATAATAATAATAGTGTAGTTTTGTTAGTTAAATAGAGAGAGTGACCTAATTGTGAACAGTTTCTATAAACAGGATTGATGTTGTATAATACTGTCCAAAGCTAAGCTACTTATACAATATCAGATATTGCACTGCTCCATAACCATAATCATATCAAGTGGCATTTCAGGCAAAATATGCCTCATGTTCTGTTTATTTTTGCTTCACCAGCTAGGCTCTGATGAAGCCACTCTCACTTCATGGTCCATCGGCTAACTGGCGAGCTAGCATGCTTTGATTTGTATATAAAATTAGCATATTTTCATACATACAAACCAGCAAAAATGTATCTAACATATGACTTAGAAAGTTACTAAGATGTCAATGTCATATTTCTCTCTGAATTTTATATTATTTTATATTTCTCTCTCTTGATATTAAAATCAATTTATTTTCCAGTTTAACCCCCAAAATCCCGAAACAAGGTTGGTGACTGGGACGGCACGGTGTCAGTACGAGGGGTACGTTCTTACTCGTTATCTTGCCTATATTTCAAGTGAATAGTTATTTTGTTTGCCAGGTCTGCTGATGATGTCACCAACTTGACTGTAGTAACCAACAACTAGTAAGTGGAAATTTTACATAGCAGTGTTGGGTAAGTAAATATAAGCACTCTTGGGACACTGCTTATCCAATCAAAATTAGAAAGTAAATCTTTGAGAGTTTTTTTGTCTATTAGAATATTTGGTTTACATTTCATCACAATGTCTAGCATTTCTTTCCTTCTTTCTTTCTTTCTTTCTTTCTTTCTTTAACTCTTGCTTTCTTTAACTCTTGCTTCCCAAGATGTCCTTTAGTCAAAAAGTGGTGATTATTCAATGTCATGGAAATTATACCAAGTTTCCTTAGATGACAAAGGAAATAAAGATTTACTGAAACCAACATTGTCTGCTGAATAGAGATGGCAGTGTGTTGAAGCAACTACTAAAACTGACAAAGAGATACAAGATTTAAATTATATCAATATGTCATTATTATCATGGTAAAGACTACATCAACAAAATAGAATATACTGGATGGATGGATGGATGGATGGATGGATGGATGGATGGAAGGATGGATGGATGGATGGATGGATGGATGGAAGGATGGATGGATGGAGGGATGGATGGATGGATGGATGGATGGATGGATGGATGGAGGGATAGATGGATGGATGGATGGATGGATGGATGGATGGATGGATGGATGGATGGATGGATGGATGGATGGGTGGATAAACAGACAGAAAAATCACTTTATTTCATCCCAGAGGGAAATTCACATATTATAGCAGGATGGAAAGTAAAAAGTATACTAAAAGTAATTTACATTATAAATTATATAAAAATTATATACAACAGCAGTACTGAGGTAAATAAATATATCATTTGTCATTACATTTGTCTCCAGACTCCAGAACTTTGCCTTTGGTAACTAGAACTCTGATCTCACTACAGGAACGTATCCTTAACTGTTAGTCTGGTTTTAGGAAATTACAATTATTTTAGGAGTAAATAATATATGCTTGAACAGACTGTAAGACCTTAAATTGCTCATCTTCTCAGCTCTCGGTTTGGATTAGAAAAAAAATTTCTCAATCTTTGCAAATTCTGCTTTTTTGTGCAAGGATCTTTATCTGACAATTCATCCTTTTATATTAAGTCTATTAAAGTGCATTTGGTCAGCGTTAACTTTGGAAGGAGAGCTCAAACTCCTTTGACTTGGTTATAATGGTTAACTTCTCCCTAACGTATGCTAATGAGCCTCCTATATGGCCAGGGAAGTTCTGCTGTCTCACCGTGTTCATTAACAAGAGAACACCAACAAACAGGAAGCAAACAAACAGCAATGTGTTTCCTATAAACCCTGTAGGGTTTAAAAGTGATAATGGGCAATAATGAATGACAGCTAGCAGGGGGCCAATAGCATTGTGTAGCTCTCACTTGTCCTCAGCACTGTTAGAGCACATCCACCTGACATGTTTGAACTTTTACTGAACGGGTATTGTATAATAAAGGCTGGAAAATGTGACCTTTTTTAAACTAAATATTCCTTTCAGATTGGAATTTAAAAAATGTAAAATGGGTTCAAGGTTGCAAAATTGGGAAATATACAAGAAATAAGTCTGGAATTTCATATAATGCATTTGTTTTAATGCTGGTGTTAATGCTTTTGGGCTTTTCGTTTGGTTCAGATGAACGAATGTTTTGATCATTTGAAAAAATTATCAATCAAAAAACATTAAGTTTTGTTTGGTTGTTCCCATGTAGAATCTTCCAGCTGAGTTTTCCTTTCAGAAAGGTCAAGCTAACAAACAAACAACCAAACAAACAAATAAATACTATTGGTATTACTATTAATATTATTACTATTAATAATAATAATTATCATTATAATTATTATTATTATTATTATTATTATTATTATTATTTACAAATAAAAAAAATTACAAAAGTCTTCTGATAGCAGCATAGAGTTTTTTTTTCCAGTTTTGCAAGTGAGTTGGAATTCAGTAAAATCCCTTTTCTTGTAGGAAAAAAAGTGAGTAGTGAAATTTAAAAAAGAAAGAAAGAAAGAAAGAAAGAAAGAAAGAAAGAAAGAAAGAAAGAAAGAAAGAAAGAAAGAAAATAACAAATATCAAAAACCAACAAACCATGATAAAAATCTAAATAAAAATAAACCTATTTAATATAAATGTCCTAAAATTAAGCTGATTATAAAAACAATCACTAAAAATAATTTAATAAAAACTATAAGAACTAACTAAAAGATACATTTTAAATCAAATACCTTTTTTTCACGTGTAGATATTTTGATTATTATGAAATTGATATTTTGATTATAGCACAGGTCAAATTAGAAAGTGTTCATATTGAATGTTGCTTTATTGGTAAAAATAATATATTATTCTACAAATATCAATAACAATATTATGCAAATATCAACAGTGACTACAGACTACCTCTGCATAAACCCCAATTTCAACAAATAGGGGGCACTGTAAATAATGTAAATAAAAACAGGGACTTTACACATGCTTTTCTATAAGGTTACATTGCACACTTCTGTTTGTTGCATTTGCACTATTATAACTTTGTACACTTTATTTAAAAATAACATCCCAATTGGAACGTAGTAATGTAGTAAATGGAGTGTAGACTGTGTGATGAGAAGGGTTTCTACCTGCACTGGGGAGGAATTGGGGAGGAAGAAGATAGTGTGAGTGCGAGTGTTCATTGGTGTTGGATCCTAATGACCCACTGCTTTTGTGTATGTGCAGAGAAGGATGGACCTTTAGGGTTGGGAGGGGTGGGGGGTGGCTTTGGTTCCCCAATGGCCTCTCTCTTTTCAAACGCATCCCCCGAGCCGGGCCTGGGAGCCACCAGGCGCTGCTCACATCCTCGGAAAAATTCAGGGGATGAGAAAAAGTTTATGGAAGCGAGCAGGAGTTTATTCAGCCAGCTCTGCCGCTCGGGCTCTTTTCACAGCGCTGAGAGGGCGACTGTGTAAGGGAGCAATCAAGCATGCGTTGGAAATGAGCTTGCTTGCCTTCCTACCTGTGAAGGCCCCCCTCAAGTGCGCCTAAAAGAGCCACTGAGTCAGGAGAGGAGTGGGGGGAAATGTCGAAGGGGGGGGTGATGGTTTGGGGTGAGGATGGAGGACAATAGACAGAGGGAACAAACAATTCAGAGAAGTCTATCATTCTGTGCACTGTTATCTTAGGCTCTGAATGCAAGAGGAGTCCCCCTTTTCTCCCCTGATGGTCAGCAGTGTTTTCAGGAGCCAGCGACACTCCTCTCGCTCCATTCAGCGCCTATCGACAGGTTCACAAGGGCAAGAAGTGCAGTATATTAAAAAAAAAGAGGAGGGAGAAAAACTTCACTTGTCTGGATTTAAGGACGCTCAAGTGAGCAGGCAGGCTTTACAACAACAACAAAAAAGAGAGAGAGAAAAGAAAAAACTGGATTCTTTTCCTCTGAGAGGCTTTTCAGAGAAACAATTAAATAAGTGAAAAATGCATCGAATGTAGATTGCATATGTTTATTTGATCCCAAACTGTCAAATGTATACCGAAAAATAGTTATCAATTCCTTTTTTTTCCTTCTCACCCACATCGTCCTGTACAAAGTGGTAAGGCAATACTTCCTGGTCACCAGCGCTCTTCTCATGGACGCACCAGTCCCCCTGCCTGTGGGAAAGGGGAAGCCATGACTTATCTGAACATATGGTTTCCCAATTCAAGTCAAAATGTCTGAGCCCTGTTGCATCTGGTGCCGTTTCAGTTGGCTAAAAATGCCACACAGGGCTGTGACGAAAGGCGAAGAAGCGAAGGAAAATACAGTCGTTACACACCCATGGGTTCTGTTTCTCACCTCATTAGCCACTGGCCTCCGTGACCAATTAGGCTTTGTCACCGTTGCTGGGGTCATTATGCTCTCATTTTGCTGCGTGCTCATTCAGCTGTCTCTGGGGAGAAAACAAAAGCTTGCGTGGAAGAAAAAAAACGTTCGCTGACAGGGAGCTGCAGAAAAGCGATATAAATTGATCGAAAAATTGGACAGAAAGAGATCTCAAAAAGTAATTAGAGCACTTTGTGGCCCATGTCATTGTCACTTGGGGAGGGGAAGACGTATATGTATGCATGTGTGTGTGCGTGTGTGTGGGTGTGTGTGGGTGTGTGTGTGTGTGTGTGTGTGTGTGTGTGGGTTAGGTGTATTACATCTCCATAACTGGAATTCCTGCAAACTTCACTGCTCATGGGTCTCTAACTGGTGAAAAGTTGCCACTATGTAATAATCCAGACCTCACACAAACCAACGCAAGTGACACCATCGTGAGAAGTATGCAGATTACATCTAGTGCAAGCAAAAGTCAGTGGAGAGGTTTAATTCCATTTAAAAGCATTGACGACTCTGTGCAGGTCAGCGAATGGCCACCGGGCCCAAACACAGGCCGGAGGGAAAGGGTAGTGCCGGTGTCAATCACAGAGTCAGACCGGACAAAAGGCTGTAATTGGCATGGGTCCACCTCAAACCCCCATCGCATACACCTCACAGAACCCCTGCTGCAACTGACCACAAGCTACTGCACACACACACACACACACACACAAATACACACATGCTTAGAGCCGTACTCACACACAATCACTATACAACTGTGCTACAGGGACCGTGGCAGAGACACCGTGTTACAACATATTTACAACAGCGTGGAAATGCAGCACAGGTCAGCGTGATGAGTAATCGCACAATCACAGGGCCTCAGGAAAAACACTCAGTGTAACGAAAAAAAGGGTATGAGCTTGACATAATAATGTGAGTGGGGATTATTAATACAGCAATTCATTTATTTGTTTATTTCAGACAATTATACATGGAATAAACACAGTAATATTTACTGATTAGCTCCAAAATACATAGGACTTCTCTGAAATATTCAACTGCAATAAGGAAAGGATGATGATGATGATGATGATGATGATGATGATGACAAAGGAGAACATTTAATAAAAGGGAAAAAATAAGAAAAAACCTCATTGAAAAAATGCAATGCAAATGCAACGAATTTAAAAAAGAAGCAAAAGTAGAAATAAAATATAGATTAAAAAAAAGGAAAAAGGAGGAAGAAAGAAAAAAGCAGAGCGACATAAGATAAAAAATGTAAACAAATAATAAATAAAAGGGAAAATAAAAAGAATAACGTTTAAAATCAAGCAAAAAAAAAGTTATGAGATTTAAGAGAATATGTGAATGTGAAGAAAATTAAGGCAAAAAACAAAAGAGAAAAATAAAATGTAGGAAAATAGAAAGAATTAAATGACAAAATAAAATTATTAAATATTATAATATTTTACCATTAAATAATTAAATTAAATATATTATAATTACATTTTATAAATATATTTATGTGGCAACACAATGCATTATGCAAAACTATAATAAT
>MU551748.1:1523229-1564963 GCA_024362625.1 Silurus asotus
TATATATATATATATATATATCATCCATAATAAAAGCCCCATGTGAGTTTTATAATGCATTAACGTTAATAATACATTCCAATAAAATTATATATGACTGTACACATCGGATTTTTTCAAAAAAAAAAAATAACATTTACAGTCCATAGCCTTGACACGTTAGCTCTGTTTTTTATTATTATTTATTAATTCTATAGTGGTAGATCGCACTACAAAAAGATCTGTGCAAGGGCCCAGCAGGTTCTCTCCCTCCATTTCACTCTGTCTTTCTCTCTCCAATTGAATGAATGATTGAATGAATGGGAAACCAGTCCTTAACAGCAGGCTGAACATTAGGCTAATTCCTTGTGTTTAATACAAAAGGAGCAATTATATGCTAATCAGCTCAACTCGGTGCTGGCTCGGCTCCATCCGTCTGTCTCACTGGAGGCTAAAGAAACAGCCTGCTTCCCCTTAAAGTGATATGCCATGTACAAACAAACATGAACATGAAAGGAGATAAGTTTAAATGTGTGTTGAAGTTTTTGTTAGAAAGTACGGCCTACTTGTGGTGCCTTGATAATTGTATTTTCTCATGAATCGACAAATCTCGATCAACAGGTCAAATACGTACTTTTATCCATGCTAAAATAAAATAGTGGAAATGTGCTTCTTATTATGTGTTACGAAATTAAAGTGTATATAATTTTTGTGGGAGAAAACCAGGCTTTCATATGAACCAGTTTTTAGACTTACCACCAAAACAACTTTAATGTAAAGACATTAGCAGGTTAGCAAAAAAGCTTTCACAAAACAAAAGAAAAAACCAAACGCGGCAGCATCATTCACCATTTGCCCTGTCCCAATTCACTGTCAGACCCCTTTGTTTTAAAATGAACTTCCTAAGTGGTTTCATTAAGTCCAGGGTCCACCACCCCAAAGACTCAGCTTTGAATTCAGTCCCCACCTCCTGCAAAGACTCAGAGAGTCTTTCTCCATCAAATGTACATTTACTAGTCGCTCGGCTTGAGACATCTGCTCCATGCAACCAGTCAATATTGTTCCTCCTGCTCCCCCTCCCCGCTTCAAAGCAGCCAGTTCATTAGCTCTGTCGGCTTTTACAAGCGCAGGCTAGCGCCTCTGAAAAGTGAGCAGCCACAATGCAGGCCTCATTAGCCAGTGATTTATCATCAGGCAAAAGCCCAGGTTAACCTCTGACCAGCGCGGGCCTCCTTTCACCCTCTCAAAGACTCTATTGTCAGCTCCCCAGGGCTCCGAGCTCCCTGAAAGGAGGAGAAAGATGATCCAGTTAAAGTCACGTTATTCCACTAGCCGTAGCAGAGATAAATAGAGATTCGGCTTTGATGGATCGGCTGGCGGACTTTACTTCACAGAGAACACCTGCTTAGATAACTTTAGGTTGTATGTAAAGGGTGTCGTTATTAGTGCTGGCATTTAGGTTTCGAAAATGCATCGCGGTGTTATGCCATAGTGTGTGTATATAATAACTATTACTGAAAAGTTGATTGCTGTTGATGTTGATCAGTGAAACACGACTACCTTTTTTCACCTATTCCAATTTTCAAAACATTGATATAACTAGTTCAATGTAGTACGAAAGCTACTTCATTTCTAGTCACCGAATGAAAGCTAGCTAGCTAATTTCTTGTAATGCGATAGCATTTGTAGCGTTCCCTGTTAGCCATATCGCTTGAAAGTTACATATATGTTTGAATCACCTGACAGGTTGGAGAGTTACGATAAGCATACTGTATCATCATGTGCTGTGTTAAAATGCACATTAATGCTTGCTAATAATAGTGATAAATTTACGTCATGTGACACAATTCCATGCGTAGCGTAATCATTATTTTTTTTTTATGAAATACTATCAAAGCAGAACCACACAGGACAAGTCACAAGGTGACCAAACAAATATATTCAATGTCCAGTGTATATTATATTGGAATGGCACAGAAGTTAGCAAAACAATATACACTTATAGTATTATATAGATTTATACCTCAGTGCTGTTGATTTCTTGAAGCTAATTGATCACATGGTGTTGACGTTGGGCACAATTAAATTTAAATATGTTACTGAATTAAAAAATGGTATTTAAGCGAGTAATAATTTGCAATCCTCGGCTAAATGCTGTGGTAAGAAACATGTCTGATTTGTTTTCTACTCAACCTTTCTATTTTCTATATATATGTACTGTTACTGTGAACTTGTTTTTTTGCTTTTTAAAGCTTACGGCTATGTTCAATTTAAATTCAGTTTATATTTTCCAATAAATATTAAGATGTATATTTCCATCATGAGTTTATACACATTGACACTGTGAGTAAATTTAGGACCCGTCCGTCATTGTTAGGGGTTTTTGGGTTTGGCAGTCAAATCGGTTCACAGTGTACAGCCGCATCCTGCGCAGCATTGTACGAGTCTTTATGCGCTAAACGCTGAATCCTTAAACTGCTGTCTGTCTTGGCAAGTCGAACAATGAGAATGTTGTGGCTTCCATATGGTCTTCACCCAACCCTCTGCTACGTATAAATCTCACCATAGAGCGTTGGGATAATGCATCACCCGTGATTTGTAAACTGTTTTGTTAACCAGTGCATTATCAGAAAAGAAGGAGAAAGGAGGGGTCGGCGTTGAAAATGCGAACAGTTGGCGTGATGTAAGAAATGCACTGCTGGGGTTTCTTTCCTGTTCACCACGTTCCCTCCCTCCTGCATACACCCACACCAGGGCAGGCTAACGAGGCATGACTGAGTCGTACCAGCTGCTCGGATCTGTCACTTACGGGTGGTGCTGCCCCCTGTTAGACCTGGAACACTCCACCCACACACACAGAGAGGGTGTGTTTCAGGGGCCAGGGGCTGGGTTTTCTATCATCAACATACAATTTTCCTGTATTAGGTTACTTAAAAAAAAAAAAAAACTCAGGTAATGTTCAGCTAAAGGAATAATTTAGCCAAAAGTGAAAAAAAATAAAAAATTATCCTCCCTTAGCTCATTAAAATAAATAAATTTAGATTTAGATTTAGATATATAATCAGACAAGAACATATGTGATATTGTTGCTGTCATGTAAGGAAACCAAGCTAATAAGTTAGAAAGCCAGTTGTGTATTTACATTACAAGAAATCACCACTCACTTCAAAAGCAATGTATGAAAAAATATCATACAAATGAAATTATACTGTTTATATTGTCATTGAAGCAGCATTCTTATACAATACTGCTTTTGTTTCTGGACAGTAAATCGGGACCGGCAATTAATATATTTATTTTTATTTATTTTACGGTAATCCTTCGATTACGTTCCAGACACGCCCCCACACACACACACACACACACACACACACACACACACACACAACCTGATATGTACACTAAACAGTATACAGAATGTCTATATATCTTAATCCTTTATAAACCGTCCCGACACTCTTATAAACATTTCCTCTTAAACACTTTCAATATTCTTAAACCTAAATAATTTTAACATAAATAATTCTCTATGGGTACTCACCAGTGAAGATTTTGAATTGAAGAACTTAAATGATGAATTGTGTGCAGTATTAATGATGATTAAGGTGATGATGATGAAATGAATGCACTGCATACACAAGAAAATCATTACAGCTCTTCTGTAAGGTAAATTTTTTAGCCAAGAAAATGCTTATTTTACCACAATAATTATAATAATACTTTTTAAAAATACTACCTATATACAGCAAAATCCCACGATACAGCGAAAAATTTGCAAAACAAAAATTATATATGTTCCATGTAAAAACCCGTGTTACAGTGAGATTTAGAAAGCTGAACTGCGATGTGGCGAGGGATTACTGTATATAATATTTAGTTAGTAGCTTTTATTGTCTGATATTAAACCCTGTACTATCAAAGTAAGCGATTTCTGGCTCAATATGAAACTATACATGCGTTCACCTCCATTTTTATTTTTCACTGACTGCACCCCAGGCCTCCTCATCTGATCTACAATGTATACGTTTATTGTCTTTAACATCCTCAACTTATAGTTCCTCATAATTGTACATTTAACCTTAATGAGTCAGCCAGTGGTGACTGTGGCAAGGAAAATCTCTGAGATGGTATGAGGAAGAAACCTCGAGACTCAAAAAGGAAAATTGAAGAAATCCTCAACTGGGTGGCACCGAATGTCCATTTATAACAGTTCCATCATCGTTAAGGTTTGCTGTTTAGTGATAGGAGCTTAAATGCCAAACTGTTAATGCAACCTGTGCTCCTGAGCCATTCTTTTTTCGGCTGCTCCCATTAGGGGTCGCCACAGCGGATCATCCGTCTCCATACCCCCTGTCCTCTACATCTGCCTCTTTCAAACCAACTACCTGCATGTCTTCCTTCACCACATCTATAAACCTCCGCCTTGGTCTTCCTCTTTTCCTCCTTCCTGGTGGCTCCATCCTCAGCATTCTCCTACTGATATACCCCGTGTCCCTCATCTACACATGTCCAAACCATAAGCTATTGTAGCACTGTTTATATTATTTACCGTACAGTATCAGCTCAGTATGTGTGTTTGTGTGTGTGTGTGTGTGTGTGTGTGTGTGTGTGTGTGTGTGTGTGTGTGTGTGTGTGTGTGTGTGTGTGTAAACTTAACTGACCTAAGACAGTTAAGTGTTCTGGTTTGTTTACAGCAGATGTGTTGAAGATGAGTTAAATCTGAGCGATGCACTGGAGCACTGAAGGACTGAAGCCTCTATGAGTGATGACGTTAGGGTGATTTACACCGTACACAGTCCAACATGATTAAAAAAACAGTATATCACCCTAATTTTAAGCAAAATCTCCAGTGTGTATACAAGTAATAGATTGTATGTTCATTTGTTCTTACCTGCTATGTTGAATGAAATTGGGTCTAGAAGTGAAACATGATGTTTTATTTGAACAAAGTTTTTTGGATTGCTAATTTTGTCAAAATGTGGATTTGAATAAATAAATATATAAAACACTTTTTATTGCTACTAGTAACTTAGATTTTTCCACTGGATGCATCCTTTTTTAAATTTTTTGTCACAATTAATGTTAAACAAATGTACTATCTCAGCTGCTTTTAGAACATTACAGTTAAAATATTGTTGAAGTAAATCTTTCAGCTGATGTCTGGTGGATAAAATACCCCCCACCCCCCTCCGCTCTGGTATAGAATTATAAAAATGTATTCATCTTTATAAAATCAATTAACCATATCAAATTTTATTATTATGATCCTATTTAGTCCCTGTTATTAGTCTGTATGGATTGAATGCCAACTTCAGTTACTCTAAAACACATAACCTAGAAAACAATGTTAACTTGGCTCTAAATAATTCTGGGGTGGTAAATTTTAAATACACTGTATAAGTAATGGTTTCTTTGATTTTTTTTCGTTCTTTCTTTCCGAGAAATAAAACTAGAATAATAAATAATATTACTGTTTAGGTAGCTGTAAATGTAAGATAGATTCTAAATTATAATTAGAAGAAATTCAAAAAAATATCTGAAACATTTTCAACAATGTTTTAACAATTATTACATTTGTAAACGAAAAAAAAATATTGAGATTTTTTCCAGTGAAGTTCAAATAAATGGATGGGAATTTGAACTATAGTGGATTCAAAGACCTCTGATTTGAAAGATATTGTACGTTTCCAGGGTTCCATGATTTCAGAGAATTAATTTGTCTCCAAAATAAAAGTGAGCCACAGATTCGGCACGAGATCCAATGCGACAGATCAATCAGCTGAAGTTAAAGAAAAAAGAAAAAAGTAAGAAACCTGCCACACTAAAGAAACTATTTAGTTGTAGTGTAAGCCTGTCAGTAATCCTTTTCTGCTTAGACACAATTCCACACATTTCCATTTACTCTGAAGTGCTTTTTCGGCGCGTTTGATCCCCGAAAGTGTCGAAACGAGATTCCAGAAACACGAGTGGACCTTTTCAGAGTGTTTATAGGTTTATAAAAACGGCTCTCTTGTGGAGCTCAGAGTTGTGTGGTCTGATCAGGCCATTCTCTTGAGCATCACTTGAAATGTTCGTCACGGTTTCGCCGCTGTCTGTTTTGCTAAGACTGGAAGGCATTCGCTTTGTAGTGCTTAGTTTGGTTAGCATACAGAAGATCTGGAACAAAAAAAAAAAATCCCTGATACTTTCTCTTTACATACTCTTTCCAACACACACGCAGAGACACAAACACACCTCTTTATAAAAAGTCCCTCGGAGCTTAAAGAGAGACAAAATGGAAAAGTCGTACATCTGCTGAGCAAACAGAACAATCTAATGGATCTCCTTCTTCTCCGCCTATTGCAATTATGCTGAGAATATGGCTCATTTGGTTCACATTGACAACCCTAGTGCTAATCCTTCACATACATGTACATATCACATTCAGCAGCATGACTTCACAGCCACCCAGGAAGCCCGAGAGCAGGCGTGGAGACCTCCAGGAGGGAGACACGGCCTCCCCTAGTTTTCAATGAGCTAATGGAGGATATGTTAATGGGAGCCGGGAGATTATGGGATTACCACTCGTCTAACAGTTATTACAGATGTTGGTAAACGGGCATTAAGGCTTCGACTAATGCTGTCCTATTCATACGATGAGCGATCCAGCAGTGCCAGAGCTGCGTTTGATATTGACGATGGGGAAAACGATGGTTTTGTGCTGTGGTGGGTCCTCGTTCAGGACTGGGCTGAGCCCCATTCACAATAGTGCAAATACACACACCAGTGTATCTTTAATGGAATCTGTGTCTAGATTAAGTCTAGATTCATTAAATTTACCCTGTATCATAATTATCTACTAGCAGCCCTACATATTATTCCTTGCTTATAAAGTTGACGTAAACGGTTCGAACAGTAACTACAGATCTACAATTACAACATTCACCATGTGTAGGAATCTGTTCCTGAGTAACTAACCAACATCCCCCTTTTGTAAGCAGTCCTGGCGAGTCAAACAAGTCATTAAGATTATCTGGGTTTGACAAAGGAGAGGTTGGAAACCGCAAACAGAGAAGGCAAATCAAACGGCACTTTGTCCGAGAAGCTTTGGTGCGGTAGTGAGGTCCATACCAATTTGGAGATTTATGTTCCCAATCTTACACTTTTTGTCTGTTCTTGGGAAATCACAGAGCTCTGTCTCTTTCTTGTTTTGATGTGTTTAAAAGCATTAGCATCGGTGGCTGGAACGGCCCAATCAACAACACTATTTACCAAATGAATCTGTAACAATATACGAATGGAGCACACTATATGCATTTGCGTATGCTAATGCTAACACTACTTAATTGGAATAAAGCACAGTGGGTGACGTGACCAGATTTAGCTGTCTGATGATTTAGATTGGAGCACAACTGGAATAAAACATTTGAATGATACAATCTGGTCTCATGTGATGGATAATGAACATCAGTTTCACCCCTCATACATGTAATGGCAGTCTGGCTAAGTCTACAGCATTATTAGCTCTTGGTAAAGGTACAGCAGGATTTTTTTGGGCTGGATCCGAACCAATTTTGCAGCATTGTATTTGTAAAACTAGTTAGAAAATAGTTTATGAAGAGGTTTAAAGCATTTACCTTCATATTGCCTGATTGGCTGGTAATATCCATCACATCAAGTCCTGTTCATTATTTTTTCACTTTTGTTGTGGATCTTTAGAAATGTCACATACAATGAGGTGCAAAATCCAATAATCTGACAACACATAAAAAAATTCAGGATTTTAGTTTCATTTCAATTTTGCAATAATCAGGTTTTAGAATTTAAAAATAAAAACCAACCAACGTAAGTAATTGCTCAATATCGTCATTTCTAGATCCCTTTTTTAAATATGAATAAATTTGTAATATTAAACATTTCCAAATTTTTTATCTCTACATTTCAAGAGAGTTGATCTAATATTTTAATCACTGGGTTGTGATTATACATACACACACATTTATGCAATGGGGTGCAAAAGTTCTGGAAGCACCAGTGAAGCTGCTTCTATATTTAATCTTTATATCAAATTAGATTTCTGTCAAAAAATATATTTATACCACTAGTACCAGCCAATCATGTAAAAGTAGTACAAATATCATGTATAAATTTGTCAAGTATTGGTGCCAAATTGGCAGGTCTGAGTATTTTTTTTAATTTCCTGATATTCCAGAGACTAACGGAATAAAATGAATAAACACTGTGAGGCAGTTCAGCAGGAGGAAGTGCTTTGCAAGTGGAAAGGTTATAGTACTTTACATAACCATCCTTGATACTTAACATCCTTGGTGTGCAGACGATCATCCCAAAATCACATCATTAATCATCAAACCTTAACCTGTATTGGCTACAACAGTGACACATCTGCTTCCACTCTGATAAGCCAAGAAGACTACAACAAGAACAGACTTACACAAAATGTGAGGACAAATATCATTCGGATGCCATGATGCTTTTAAAATTAGTATAATATTTGAGCAGGAAACACTAAAATAGCATAAATTCTTTCATTTGCACTTTTAAGGAAATTAACTGGAAGTTTGGTTCAGGATGTCTCTGTGGGTGAAATGCCAAACAGCTCAGATGATCAAAATGTGGTCTATTACTTGGTATTGTTTGACATAATAAAGTTTCTCCATAGCATTGCGTTTTTTTATACAAAACTGACACATTAGTGCAGCAAGCATAAAACAGTCATGTATCACAAAATGTATATTGTATACTGTGTAAATTAAAAAAATGTCAAAAATGATGACATGCATGGCCCAAAAAAGATACACTACATTAATGATAAGTATTTCTACACAACAGAGAGCAATAACAGTGCTAAGGAGGAATTTAGAACAATACTATAGATAATAAACAGCTTTTGAAAGAACTGGTTTGCAACAGATCACTCCTGCTATCACTCTTCTCCACCCACTCCACCCTGCCTGCACTCTTTTCTTCACTTCTCTAACACACTCTCCATTACTTTGCACTGTTGACCCCAGGTACCTGAACTCCTCCACCTTCTACACCTCTTCTGCACCACTCCACTGCCCTCCCTTTTATTCACACACATGTACTCTGTCTTACTCCTACTGACTTTCATTCCCCTTCTCTCCAGTGCGTACCTCCACCTCTCCAGGCTCTTCTCAACCTGCTCTCTACTCTCACCACAAATCACAATTTTATCCGCAAACATTATAGTCCATATAGACTCCTGTCTGACCTTGTCCGTCAACCTGTCCATCACCACTGCAAACAGGAAAGGGCTCAGAGCCGATCCTTGATTTAGTCCAACCACCACCTTGAACCAGTCTGTCGTTCCTACTGAACACTTCACTGCTGTCACACTGTCCTCATACATGTCCTGCGCCACCCTTACATACTTCTGACACACCTGACTTCCTCATACAATACCACAACTCCTATCTTACGCTCTCTCTAAATCCACAATCACACAATGCAATTCTTTCTGACCTTCTTTATACTTCTCCATCAACATTCTCAAAGCAAATAACACATCTATGGTGCTCTTCCTCGGCATGAAACGATACTGTTGCTCACAGATGGTCACCTCTTCTCTCAGACTGGCTTCCACTACTTTTTTCCATAACTTCATGGTGTGACTGATCAACTTAATTCCCCTGTTGTTACTGCAGGTCTGCATGTCTCCCTTATGCTTAAAGATCGGGACCAGCACAAGCCTTCTCCATTTCTCAGGCATCTTCTCACCTTACAAAATCCTGTTAAACAATCTCTTTAAAAACTCCACTGCCATCTCTCCTCAACATCTCCATGCTTCTACCGATATGTCATCTGGTCCAACTGACTTTCCACTCTTCATCCTCTTAATCGCTGCTCTCACTTCCTCCTTACTAATTCTATCTACTTCCTGCTTTACCATCACCACAACCATCCAACTCTCTCTCTCTCTCTCTCTCTCTCTCTCTCTCTCTCTCTCTCTCTCTCTCATTTTCCTGGTTCATCAGCTGCTCAAAATACTCCCTCCATCTTCTGAACACACTGTCCTCACTAGTCAACACATTTCCATCTCCATCTGTTATTGCTCTAACTTGCAGCAGGTCCCTCTGCCTGGCCAATCGGTACAAACCCTTTTCTCCTTACTTAGTGTTCTTCTCCTACAGCTCCTTATATGCCTTTTCTTTGACTTTCGCCACATCTCCTTGTACTCCTGCCTACTGTTCTCATCTCTCTGTCGATTCCAATTCTTTTTTGCCAACCTCTTTCTCCTTATGCTCTCCTGCACTTCCTCATTCCACCACGTCTCTTTGCCTTGCTTTTTTTTCCAGATACATAGTACTTTTCTAGCTGTCTCCCTCATCACTTCTGCAGTAGTTGCCCAATCATCCAGCACATCTTCACCACCACTGAGCCCCTGTCTGACCTCTTCCTTGAATCTCACACTACAGTCTTCCTCCTTCAGTTTCCACCATCTTATTCTTCTTTCCTCCTCTTCTTCACCTCCAAAACCAATATTGTTTATAAATCTACTTCTTGTAAAATATGTAATGTAATATATGTACATATTGTATATAATGGCAACAGGTCTCCATATAGTCATGCATTATTGTATAAACACTTTATCCAGTGTTTATTTATGCATCGTGATGCCATTCTTAGGACAAAAGTAAGTTTTCCCATGTCAGGTTATATTGCCCTCTACTGACAGAAAAAGAACATGTGTACGTATGTTACGGATTATTTATTTAATGTGGTATTAAAAACACATTATATCCTTTAAAAAATGTATAATAGTAGTAGTAATAATAATTAATAATAATAATAATAATAATAATAATGATAATAATAATAATAATAATAGGCTGTAATAATCAGTTTTTATGGTTCTAAACTTTATTTATGTATTTATTTAATCATTTATTTATTTATTTATTTATTTATTATTATTAAATAGTGTATACAGGAAAATACAATGCACTAAATACAATGTTGGGTTGACACAGTAGTGCAGCATGTAGCTTTGCAGCTCGAGGTTCACCAGTTCAGCCGTTAGTTTGGATAAGGTGTTTGCACAGTTTCACATGTTCCTCCCAGGTCTTCATGGGTTTTCTCCAGGTTCTCCTGCTTCCTCCAATCTCCTAAAAACATGCCGGTAGGTGTGACTCTAAATGGCCCTATATGTGGAGTGAGTATTTGATAAAAACTGTGATAAAGTGGCATTTCAGAGGTGGTGTATTCATCATCCAGGGTGTATTCATTTAATCAAGGGTGTATTCATCTCATCCAGGAAGTATTAATTTCATCCAGAGTGTATGCTATCGAGGGTTAGATATCATTCATCCAACCCAGAGTGTTTTCATTCCATTTAGCATGTATGTTTTCCCACACCATTCCCATCATTCCCAGGGTACCAGGATACAGCGCTAACAAAATACTGGATACATTTGCAAAAATTATATATATATATATATATATATATGGTGGTGTGAAAAATTTCCCACCAACATTGCTTTGTTTGTGTGTTTTTTTTTTTTTTTTTTTTTCATTTTTTTTTTAAATAAATTACTACAAAAGAATAAATGTAACAATGAAACTTGAATCAGATTTCAATTGACCTGATTCTAAATGAGCATAAAAAACGGATCTCTTTTGAAACATTATGTTCTTTGTATGTAAGAAACACATGATGAGTCTATAAACAATTTATTCTGTTATAAATTCCCCCAAGGAATTTACACGCACTTTGTAATGCCAACTTCTCCATTGTGCTCAAACCATTCGCCTAATTCTGTGTGAAACTCTGATGTTTTCAGCATTTCCTTATGATCTTCTTGTTCCAGGCTCCTTTTCATTATTTAAAAAAAAAAAAAAAGAGAAGAAGACAAGACCGGTCATTGTGATGTTGTGACACTTTTCGAGAAAAAGCAGAGTCGATGGGAAAACCCAGCGAGTCCAAGGAAGGAAACTTTTCTTTTGGTGGTGGCATCTATTTAGTGCTAATAAAACCATATTTAGGGTAAACTAGCGTGAGGTGAGCGTCGCCTGGATAAATGGGGCCTATTCATGAGGGTTTAAGAGTGCAGCGTGGGGCTGCGGGGGGCAGCGTGGGTCTCTGGTTGTGCTCTAATCCCGGTACTTGCATTCTAGGGCACTAAGATGGTGTGTAGGATCCTTCATTCCAATTGCGAGTGTGTTCTGAACATTGCCAAATGATCTCAAGTAACCTGGCAAAATTGATTATCTTTTTTTTTGCTGATCAGTCAGAAAGCCATATAATTTGGTCAGTAAAATTTCCATCCACTTGTTTCGAAACTTGACTAACTAGCTACGTAACTCAATAATCATTTCTATGAACCAGAGAAATCCTCTCATTGAGCTGTAATGAATAGTTGTATGCATTAATACTTTGGTACAATATAGTGTTTTGCGAGATTGAAATAAAATTGATTTTAAGGATTTTTATGTTTACTGAATGAACTGCATTTAAGAGATAAACTGGCTGACATTTTGCTCCCAACATTCTTTACAAACATGAACCAAACAAGCATTTATGTAGCATTCGGAAATAACTAGCATTCGGTAAATGTAAGTATTGTATTCTACATGTTTTGTGAACTAATCAACAAAAAAATGTCAGTAGTAAATTGACCCTTGGTGTGTGTAAGTGTGTTAGTGTGTGCAAAGTGGCCTGTGATGCATATGTTGGAGGAGTTGGATTAGATTCCATCACTATTTATTCTTCTTGAGTTTTCACTCTGGAGGATGAAGCAGACTTTGTAGGGAGTAGGCATGATGGCTTCTAAATGAAACGCAGCGATCACCCCTGTGCTCCAGGGAGGTTCCGCTTGTTGTTCACAGGGATCGGAGAAAGGGGACGCGTCCCATCCTCAGGTTTGGGCTGCGCTAATTTAACGGCGTAAAATCGGATTGAAAGCGAGCCAGCGGTGTTTATGTCAGCTCACATCTCGTCAGATCGCGAGGGTGTGAACTGAAGTCGACAGTACTGAGGGCTAATCCAGAACTAAAGCCAAAATAATTAGGGGCCCCATATCTAATCCCTCCTGCTCTTTCTCTTGCTCCTGAACCGCATTAAAATAAAGCAGCGCTGGCAGCCAGGACTTTCCCCAGAGAGCAAACTTTAAATGTGTAAAAGAAAAAAAAGGAAAAGAAGAAAAGAAAACGTGACGGTTTTGAAAAGTAAAGGATCGTGAAGTTGTTAATCGTTAGCATATAATCAGACTAAATATGATAACTGGAAGCATGCCGTGAAATGTATAGATTATACGCTGTCGTAGAGGATATGCCTGGGTCTTCTTTATCATTTTGTTTTCCAGGGATTTCTAACACGTCACCAGATTCTGAAGTTTGTTTCTAATATTTCAAACAAATAGAAATTTTCGGAACATTTTAAATGTGATAACAAAGCATTATTAGCTGGGGTTCGGTCAGTGATCCAATTCATCCCAAAGGTATTCAATGGGGTTGAGGTCAAAGCTCTGAAAAAATATATCTTCATGGATCTCCTAGTTTAAGTGAAGGGAAAATGTAATGCTACTGCAGCCAAAGACCTCCTATACAATTGCGTCTGACTTTGTGGTAATAGTTTATAAAGAACCACCTACACTGAAGAGATCAGGTGCAAAATAGTTTTGGCTGTATAGTTTATTATATAACTTAAATCATATATTTTGCTCTTTCTGGTGGATATGCAGATGAGAGCATATTATAAATATGCTCTCCGATAAGAAACATAGTTGTATTGGGGGCATAACTATCCAAGGAACCACTGAAGAGTTGTTGTTTTTTTTGCGACCTGATGAATGTAGAGATTTTTTGATTCTAAAGTATAATAATATCAAATCCAGAACTGTAGTTTCTGTTCTTATTATATCAACAGTTGAGATGATTGCTGCTTAAAACATTGAACATCATATCAAATATGACACATTCTACAATATTCGAATTAAATCAAGTTTTATTTGTATATTATCAGTTTAATCATTAACATTGTCCCGGAGCAGCTATACAGAGATATAGAGATTATAACATTTGAATTCATGTGTAAGTGCCTGGAAATTTATTCCTGATAAACGAGTCAGTGGTGACTGTGGCAAGGGTTAAACTCCCAAAGATGGTATGGGGAAGAAACCTTGAGAGCAACCAGACACAAAAGGGAACCTCATCCTCATCTGGGTGGCATCGAATGTCTGTCTATTACAGTTCCATCATTGTTGAAGTTTACTGTTCTGTTTAGTTCAGCAGGCGGATCTGAGAAAGAGACAGCAACATTTGTCATTAGTACCTCAGGAATAAAAATTCCAGGGAATGTTTAAAGTCTAAGGAAAAAAAGGAAAAGACGGCACATTTGGGTATTGTAAAGTTACCTTTTTTATACTCTGTTTTGTAAAAAAATTGTTACATTATACTGGTTATACCACATATTACATATATATATATATATATATGTGTGTGTGTGTGTGTGTGTGTGTGTGTGTGTGTGTGTGTGTGTGTGTGTGAGTGTGTGTGTGTGTGTCTGTCACCAAATGGCACACACACACACACACACACACACACACACATATATATGTGTGTGTACCATTTTATATATGATGTTTTAAAATTCTGTTTCTACAAAATAATTTTTTTTTTCTCTTTACTATTACTTCTCTTTTTACTAAAGTAGTTAATTCATTTATATCTTTTTTTCTGTTTTTACAATTTTGTTTTATTTTAGAATAAGGTTTTGCAGTAACCCTGGTAAAAGTAGCAAAAAGTTGTATTTAACGATTATAGGATTCTCCATCAGATGGCGACCTTGAGCAACGAATGTCTCCCAGCATCCTCAGGACAATACACTTGAAATATGACCGTCTTTATTTTATTTCATTGTCAAATATACAGTGTCTGTCAAAAGATTGGAAGCACCTAGTCTTTTATGTTTTTTCTTTTTAGAGACACCGGCATGTTCCTTAGTCTCTATACAACAAACTTGGTCATTTACGCTATTAAGATTTAGTTTGACCAAACAAATATATACATGTGCAGATGTTATACTTAATTTTTTAGTGAAAAATCCTCCTTTAGCCAGAATAAAAACTGTATACATTTTTGTATTCAGACAGAACTTTGCCATGCCTCTTGTAAAGCTTGCCAAAGTTCACACTTCTGGGATTCAGTTCACCCCAGAGCAGTTCAGTAGGATTTAGGTGTAGTGACTGGGGAGGCCATTCCATGATTAATACCTAATTTCAGCTGTTTCGTCTCTAAATAACACTTACAGAGCTTGGATGTATGCTCCGGGTCATTATCTTCTTGTATTGTTAAGTCGATTTCAATTAGCTGCAATCCAGACGGAATAAGGTTTGTATGCCCAAGCATATGCCCTATGTTTATTGTTTGAATGCAAGAGGATTCAGCCTTTGTTCTGGTAAGTTACTGTAATGGAGGGTGTGGTCATTCCTGGTAAGTTTCAGTAAAAGAGGCATGACATCAGCGTTAACAAGTTGTTTTGATTCCAACGTTCACGCAATACTAATTCACGCAATTCTGTATCACGCAATATTGAATCACACAATATTACATAATATTACCAAGGAGCAGCTGTCTATCATATTATACCAAATCAGTCACTGTTCTGAATCTCTCATTTTTGCTCACACAGTAAAATATTCAAAATATCATGCTGGGATTTGAACTCACAACCTGTAACTATTGCAGAACAAACTATTGTGTCACTTGGCACAAACATAAACATGTGATCAAATAATATACAGAAATATTGAAGACTGTATCATACAGAAACTTTAAAACAGATACCTTTGTTAAACAAATAAAATATTTGCTTGAAATAGTTACAAATCTTTATGTCTGTATCACTTTATTTCTGCAACAACAACAAAAAAAAACAGCAATTTGAGGATATTTATGTAATTGTGTGTGAAAGAGGGGGAGATATATATATATATATATATATATATATATATATAGACAAATAAAATATTTGCTTGAAATAGTTACAAATCTTTATGTCTGTATCACTTTATTTCTGCAACAACAACAAAAAAAACAGCAATTTGAGGATATTTATGTAATTGTGTGTGAAAGAGGGGGAGATAGAGAGAGAGAGAGAGAGAGAGAGGAAGAGTGATAGAGATAGATCGAGAGAGAGAGAGAGAGAGAGAGAGAGAGAGAGAGAGAGAGAGAGAGAGAGAGAGAGAGTGATAGAGATAGATCGAGAGAGAGAGAGAGAGAGGAAGAGTGATAGAGATAGATCGAGAGAGAGAAAGAGACTGTTTGTGCCTGAAACAGCTTTGGCAAAGCAGGAACTCAGCCCAGGTCAGGAATGTCAGGCAGGAAGTCCTCCGGCTGCTTCAGAAATAGACTTCCTGTTCCCCGCTCTCCCTATGGGTGTGGGTTGGGCTTCTTCTGAGGTGTTAACAGAGAAGGTAGAGCTACAGCTGTGAAAGCCAACATCTGGCACAGAATCTAGCATAGGTTTGGCACAATTTGTGTGTGTGGAAGGTGGGGGGGTTCGGACGTTTTATGTTACATACACTATATTGACAAAAGTATTGAGTCACCTCAACCTTCCTGCTATATTTGGTTCTTTTCCAAACTGTTACTACAAAGCTGGAGGTCTTTAAATGCGCTATAATAAAATTATGCATTCATTCGAACTTGAAAACCCAAACCTGTTCCAGCATGGCAATGCCCCTGTGCACAAAGTGAGCTCCTTGAAGATCTGGTTGACATGCTTTGGAGAGGAAGATCTTGAGTGTCCCGCTATAGAGCTTTAATCTCATTCCTACTGAATACCTTTGAAATTAATTGGAACGCTGAATGCACCCCAGGTCTCCTCCCACATCGGTATCTGCCTTTTGTAAAACCCTTCATGGCTGAAATATCCATAAGAACACTCCAAAATCTAGTGGAACATCTTTTCAGAAGAGTGGAGCGAATTATAAGAGTTGTTTAATGTTTTTAAACTCTCATTTATCAATTTTTTTTATATAACTTAAGTTAGCAGTAAGACAGAATCCAACCCAAGTTGCTAAAAGAGGACACAATATCTCACCAAATAAACCCAAACAAGTGGAGGACATTTATAGGAAGATCCCAAAGATCAGCAACTGAGTAAAAGATCGGTATGTTGAGCTGTAGTCAGAAAGGACTATGAGCTCAGCAACAAAGTAAGACATTTTATTAGTTTTGTCTTCCATAAGAACTTTATTTTGGGTTTAAAGTCTAGGATGGGAATCCAGTTCACTGCAGAGTACAATGCACAAAGTTCTCACCTAGGGAAATTCTATCAAATCCAGTCCATCTACCAGTTCACTTCACTATGCTACCAGGAGAATCCAGAGGAAACCAATATGGACACAAAGAGAACATGCAAACCTTCATGCAGACGGTATCCCAAGCTCAGGATGGAGCTTACTTTGTTTTATCCCAATCTTTGCCAGAACACATGATGCATGCTTCAGTATTGACGTACAAATGCATTTGGAAGGTTCTCAACTCCACACACTCAGACCCACTCCAAGCCGTTACAGTTGTTATAAAGTGGTTAGTAAAAGCTCTGTCTGTTAGGTTTCATGAGAGTGTAACATAAGGATGAGTATGTGGCCGTATAAGTGCTCTCAGTGGATCCATGTTCAAGTAATGACAACGTTTATGTGCCCTTGAGAACAATATCAGCATTGAACTAGTCGTTTTCCTCTTCCTTAGGCAAAGGGAAAACTGCTGCTTTCAACGGAAAAGCTCAGTTAATCTGTCACGGTGCTTTAATTGGGATTGGCTTTTTGCGCTGTCGACACACAATTGATTCCTATTTTTGGGACACAATGTGACCAAACAAGTAAGTTATGCCACGACATTCTCAGTGGGTATATTCATAAAACACAATCAAACCAGGACCAAATTTTATTTTCAACAACTTGTAACTCAAAGAATTTGAATAATTCAGTACAAAATACTGAAACCAAATGATTCTGGAATAATATTTCCTGTATTTCAACCTCACACACACACACACACACACACACACACACACACACACACACACACACACACACACACACACACACTTGTCCTCACAGCCTGAAATCAGCATCTAGGTCATTCACCCAACCAGTGTGTGTAGGAACTCCTCCGGGAAAAAACGAAGTAAACACAGACACTGGGTTAAGGTCAAAGGCCGCATGGATAAACAGTCTCCCGAAGCGGTCTCAGTGCACAGTGTTCTGATCATTATTGTGTTTTTCCCTGTGCGTGCAGCTGGGGATCATTTTCTTGCACGTTTCCAGAGAAGCCCTAATATTTCACATGATTACTACAATTACACATTCAAACCACTAGAGGTTTGAAATAAATAGCGACATCCTGATGTAAGATCTTCTCATTATTCCCAAAAGTTTTTGGCTGTCTGACCATATGATTTCATCTTATTACATATGATTAATCACAATAAGCTCCACTCTTCTTGGAAGATGTTCCACTAGATTTTGGAGTGTGATTGTGGAGATTTGGGTTCGTTCACAAAAGGGTGTTTGCAGTAACAAGTCGGCTACTGATGTAAGGTGTGGACGCCTAAATTGCTTTCAGCGTTCAAATTTAACCCCAAGGTGTTCAATAAGGTTGAGGTCAGAGCTTTATAGGAGGCAACTCGAGATCCACTCCAAGTCATGTAACTCATATCTTCATAGCGCTTAGTTTGTGCACAGAGGTATTGTCATGCTGGAACAGGTTTGGGTCTCCTAGTTCGAATCAAGGAAAGATTAAATGCTAGAGCATCAGCAACATCATTTATACTTTCTTACATAATTAGAATTTTAACACCAAACGGCATGACACCGAACCGATCTTTTGCTATGTTTCCACACGGACTGTTAATGAGGTGATACCAGAGAAACAGTACCTCATAACTTTCATACCGATTTCATAATCAGAGAATATTTGTATTTGATGTGAATTGGTTTATTTAAAAGTTGACTTTTTGAGCTTTTTATACATACATTTATTATGTCTGTGAGGCAAATACTGACTGAGACTCAGAGAGGTTGTTTTATTGATGTGTCTGTGAAGAGAGACGACAGAGACGGCAGAGAGCGCCCCCTGTCTATTTGCTTTATTTTACAAAAACACAGCGTTTTGTTGTTATTACATACAAATAAACGTAGACCCTTTATAGATTTAAATTATGTATTGCTCGTATCTGCATGATCACAAAGACAGAGTAATTTAAGTTTGGTTCAGCGTTATGAGGAAAGAAATGCCACAAAAAAAAAATTAATTGTCGGATGTGCACATCATGGCGGATTTTGGTGCTTATTTGAGACTTGGTGCATCAGTAATACAAATGTTTACTGATTTAAAAAAAATTTTCACTGGAGTTTATAATTCTTTTTATATCTGATTAAAGAAAGTATGTGAATAAACTTGTGTTGCGCTGAAGGTTTTAATTTCGCCTCTTTTATATGTATTTATTTATATTTTTTATAAAAATAGTAAAACAGAAATGCATGCTGCAGAAATAATAACGCGCCTTAATCAATATATTAATACAAACCGAATTAAACATTTTGTTACTTATTAAATGTATCCAAGCTGAACATCCACCATAGAGAACACAAGCAGAGAAAAGATGATGATGATCAGGAATGTCTCTGTTCTCAGTCATGTTTACATCACCGACTCCCTCTGTCTCATCCACGTTAACCCCAAATTGTTTGTTGCCTTCTGCCTGCTCATTGTGAGCTTCGTTATCTAGTGTACGTCTGTGGTGTGTGAGAGCCAGGAAATGATACACCAGTGGATCGAAAAAGCCACGCAATGACAGGAAACAAGTTGATGGACTGAAAACGGCGCAATGAGAAAAAAAAAATGGCATTTCAACAAATAGATTACAACTAAAGTAACTGTTTTTGAAAACGTAAGATATTTGTGTAAAAGATTTTGTGAGTAAAAGTCAAAAGGTGTCAGAAAAGTAAATAATGGCATAAAGTACTAATACCACAAATCTACTTAATTACAGTAACAAAATATTTGTACTTTATTACTTCCCACCTCTGGTTATATGATCTTCTTCCAGAAAGAAAAAAATCCATAAAGTATATCAAGAAATATATGTTGTAATTTGCTTAAAAAAATGTTTAATATGTTTTGCACCTGAGGTACAAGTACTTAGTATGCGATTAATAACATATTACGGAACGACAGCAATATAAATCATTAAGTTGCCATTTTCAAAAAGACTCAACACCTTCTGACCATTCAGAACTGCAACAGCTCAAAAAAAACTCAACCGCTCTGTGGTATTAACTGTTCTATAAGTCGTATACAGTCATTTCAGTTTATACATTTATTTCATGGATGGTGGCAGCTCCCACTGCTGGGCCCTTGAGCAAGGCCCTTAACCGTTTTTTTGTTTTTTTTTGTCACTTTGGTTAAGAGCCATCAATGTAAATTTTAACTCATTATAATAAATAATTCTGTCTTCATTTCAAGTCATGAATTAATAATGACACCCCTGAAGCCTCAGCACATTTCTCCAGCTTGTAAATGATATCATTCTGTTAACTAATCTGAATCTGATCACTGTGCCGAAAGCTGTATTTTAGCCCGAGAGGGTTTGATTAAGACTGGTGCGAGGGCAGCGTGGACACAAAGTACACCCCCACCCTAACAGTCCTACATCTGGATCCTTTCTACTAACTGAGTCCCCTCCCTTTGTCCCCTTCTCTTTCTCTCACGCTTGTTCTCTCCCCTGTCCCTCTCTCTGTGTCTCTCTATCGCTCTCTCTCCCTCCCTCCCTTCCTGTCGACTGTGGAGTGGAGGATGTGTCTGGAAGAGGGACAGAGGAAGGCTGGAGGAAGGCAGCTCAGCTGCTATGTACCCTCTCTTCTCTTCCCCCTGTTTTCTCTCTCCGCATGTACTGCGTGCCCTCAGCGAAGGGCTCCTTCTTCACACACGAGAAGACGACGGCTGAACTCTGACGAACCTGAACCTAAATGTCACAAGGCAACAAGAATGGCTGTGACAATCAAGAAGGTACAGATCTATGTTTTTTTTTCCACTCGTGATGCACTTTTTTATGTTTTGTCTGCTCGTACAGTCAGTGTTTCAGCACAAGTTGCAAAAATAAGTATAGCAGACGCAGAGAGGGATGTGGAGGTAGAAAAGAAGGAAAGGTTTGCCGAGTTAACAGCATGACTGAGATTCAACATCATGAGTATAGAATGAGAAGGATAATAAGCTGAGTCATTCTTGACAGCAACAATAATCCGGTAAACTGCATGGAGACAGAGATGATGTCAAACCATCACATGCTGCATGTAATGATCTCAGTCACATTATCCTGGTGAAGGATGAACAGGCTTATTCATTTAGAAACACTCATGAGACATGAGCCACGGTTCTCCTATTGCAAAAGAGCATGTATATGCATGCTAGACTTCAGTATCACAGTAACGGAGTTGCTCAGGTCATTCCATACATGTAAGGAATGCAAAACAAACCAAGTGGAAGCATGTGCTTTACTGGTGGGGAAAGGAGCGAGGAGTTTATTGATGTAGTATGGGTTTCAGTATAAACCTGGATGGGGGCTTCGGCTTTCAGAGTGTGCCTACATTAACAGTCCTTCGATCCCTTCCTCTATTTGTGTTTCCATATGTATACGAACAAAAGAGATGTACTACCACTGACATTGAGTGTCAAACGATATTTGATGATAAAAGATATGATATTATTTGTGAATCGAAAATCTTATATGTGTCAGAAGTGCGGAGAAATTATTAGCCTTAGACAATGCATTGCATCATTGTTCATATAGATGGCATAACAATTATGTGGGAAGGTTATTACACACACACACACACAAACACACACATACACACACAAAGTATGAAACGCTTAGAGGTAGCTGTTTTAATGACCTGAAGAAAAGATCTTCTTCTTTTCTCTTCTTTCGGCTGCTCCCATTAGGATTCGCCACAGCTGATCATCCGTCTCCACACCCCCCTGTCCAGTACATCTGCCTCTTTCAAACCAACTACCTGCATGTCTTCCCTCACCACATCCATAAACCTCCTCTTTGCTATTCCTCTTTTCCTCCTTTCTGGCAGCTCCATTCTCAGCATTCTCCTACTCATGCCCTAAAGAAAAAAAAAAAAAAGAAAAAAAATGTTTTACCAAACATATATATTCCTTTTCTGAATTCATCTACAGTCTAGTCTAGAAAGAAATCAATTTTTTTTTTCACTTTTCCTGGTGTTGGGGTCCAACATTCACCTTAAGACAGGGGTGTCCAATCTTTTCCGCAAAGGGCCGGTGTGGGTTCAGGTTTTCATTCCTTCCAAGCCACTTTGTCTAATATGCATTTAAAATGAATTTATGTGCAACGTTTACTGTACAATAATTGTTGCTTCTGCGATAACTTGTATAATTGTATCATTGTAGTCTGACTTCACTGCTGCTACACATTTTGTACAGTATAATATTTCAATAAGATTGGAAATTCATTGATTGCACAGCATCTAAATGTACTTATCCTAATATATTTTATTTCTTCTTTATTTTAATTGTACTGTGAGCATTTGCAACCTAGTCTTTGGGTGAGATTCCAACCACATATTGGAATCCCAGTTTGGTGCCTGACTATAGCCATTAACCATCATCAAATATATCTTTGTTTCAAAAGTAGTTCACTTTATATTATAAAATGTCATAAAAATGAGATGAATGTAAGTTCATAGGAAAAGGAATGAGCATAGGATGCCATAGTAAAGAAACCACTACGGTAGTATCTTCAACATCTGGTTGAGGGAACAAAAACTTCAGACTGGAAATATATCAGGTATATAAAGCAAATTAAATATTTCTCCTTTGAAATGGCAGAATTCCCGGCAGCTGGTGAGGAGGTTTGGCCGGAATTGGAGCGGGCGGAGTGCTTGGCACGGGGCGCAGCTCTCAAATGGGCTTCGGGTGTGTTCTGCCGTCCTGAACACCTCGAGAGTCTTGCACACTACAGGAAGAGGGAGAGTCAAAGAACAGCATGCATAAACTCTAGGTTGAAGGTACGGTTCCTCTTTATAATCTTGATTTGTGTCAACTTTTAGACGAGGTTCAGGATTTGAAAAATACAGATGCAGTAGGCTCTAGAAGTCCTATTTTATCAGCATGGTGTTGAGGTAGCTAGCTTTGACAACTCACACCTAGAGCGTTCTTGGTTCGATGCTGAGCTCCTGTCACTTTTTGTGTAAACGTGAAATGTAAAATGTTCATCCTGCATTCATATGGGGATTCTATACGTTTCCTCTGAACTAAAAAACACATATCAGTGATGTTTTATGATGGACTGGCACCTGAACCAGGCTATATGAAGTACAGTATACACGTGTACTGTAATCCATATAGCCTGGTTTAGGTGCCAGTCCATCATAGAACATCACTAATAAAAATTAAATAAATTAATTAAATATAATCCACACAGTATGCACCTAACTATTCTTGTATTCATGCATTATTGCTCTCAGTCTATAAGAATTCATGTCTTATTTGCAACATTAGGAGTCAATGATATTTTGTTTGAAATACTACTTATAGTTCTTGCCATTAAACTCAATACTTTGTAACCTACTATATATAAACATAATACAAGAAAAATAGTTCTTTGTCATTTTTTTTATTAAGTGCTCCGGTTTTCTTGCAGTCAGTTGTCCAGTCCTATCTAGAAGGTGTAGACTGGGGACTGGGACAGCTCCGAGAGGCTCGTGCCGAGTTAAAAGAAGTGTCTCACGCTATGAAATTGGTGAGACTCGAATCCAGTAAGAATGCTGAAAGCATTGACGCGGTGGACACGCTGAGAGAGACGTCTGTCAATCACTGTCAACTGCAGGCTGTTGTCACTAACCTGCCACACCTCCACTCCGGTAAGGTTTTATCAAGGTCTACCATTATTTGACATTATATTTATGTGCATTTGTGATGTTTATCCAAGACATATCATGATGGAATGAAATTAAAACACACAGCTGCATTAGTCAAGGTCTGGCTCAATTACCTGCCTATTGTTCTCCAGCAGTCCTGGGATATAAATTAATTTTTATATTAGAATCCTAGTGAATTAATGGAAAGATTTACAAATGTTGTCCTAGTTTTATAACCATAATGGCTGTAGAAAGAACATTACTTATAATCTTATACTCCAGTACTCATGTTAGGTCTCACTCTCCAGTGTTCTGTATTGTTGAAAGATTTATGATCAAACTCTTGATGTCACCCAAATGAGGATGGATTCCTCTTTTGAGTCTGGTTCCTCTCAAGGTTTCTTCCTCATAACATTAAGGGAGTTTTTCCTTGCCACAGTCGCCACGGCTGCTCATCAGGGATAAATGCACACCGTTCACCTTAACTGTTGATTTCTGTAAAGCTGCTTTGAGACAATATCTATTGTGAAAAGCGCAATAGAAATAAACTTAACTTGACTTGACTTGACTTAGCCTAAAATACATAGTTATTTGAGTGAAAAGTGGTCTACTAGCAGACTGTGGTCTAGATGATGCATCAACTACATGAAATAACACTGTAGCATGGTCAGTAAATGTATAAGGAAAATGGCTGCAGTTCAGTTTTGTAGCAGATCGTCATTAGTGGAAATGGAAAAGTTTCCAATTATTTGAAACTGACAGATTGGCTTGTTTAACAGAAAGCAGTTTTTTTCAATATCATTGTTTAAAGTCTGTCCCAGTTGTTGATAATGGTAGCAGTAGTCATGATAGTTTGCTTACCTGGACTTTTATTAGCAACTTATCACTTACACATTTTGTTGCTGCTTTTTTAAACTGTTTATTGAAATATGTCAGACTTCATCCCTAAATAATGTTTCATAGGTGATATTTTAATCTCGATTCTACTTTACTTAGCATATATTTTGATCCTGAATCCTACGTGCTAATTATTACACAATGAAACCAGAACATGAGGTTATCAACCTATCATTATTTGTAATGACGGTAGCTTCAGATATGATTAAGGCACATTACCAAGTGTCTCATTTCTGTTTACTGCTAATGGCCCACCCGCTAAATCCTCATTATACTGCTACACATGGAACAGCTGAGTGGATTTTAGATGTGATGACTACAGGAAATTAGCAATGAAACTGTCATTTAACTGGTTTTTCATTTTCCTGAACGTCTGAATGCCAGCAAATGACTTGCCACCCACTGGGCAGAGTGTAAAATGTAAAGCAATTCACTGGAGGTTTTATAGCTCTCCCTTGAACAAGAAGCTTGGCTAAATGACATCAAACATCCACATCTGCTGAAATGATGATTGTGCTCGCATTAAGCTAGGCAAAAGCAAAACTGTGTATCTATATTCATACAAAGTATATAATGCTTTCATGATACACATAATCTGCATCCCCATTATGGAAAGATCACAAGTTGAATTGTCAGTCAAGCTACTGAGATCTGTGCAGATAAAAATTCAAGCCAGAATGACTGGCCAAGATGTCTGGCTGATCTTCTTTATTTTTCCTGTAGATTAAAGAGATGCTAGCCAAACATATGCAACTACAGTATTAGCTCAACTATATGGACCCGCTGTGTTATAAATGCTACTACCTTCCAAATGTCCTTATGCATATCTGTATATTCAGTATTTCTTTCAGAATCAGAGATATATGATAGGCAGCACTGTGAACACGGTGTGTGTAGTCTGATTCTGAAAACTTCTCAAACTCAGCTACATCACTCAAGTACCTGCCTGTGAAATTTAGTTATAATTATACTGAAATCCTTAGCCTAATTCTTTCTTTCTTTCTTTCTTTCTTTCTTTCTTTCTTTCTTTCTTTCTTTCTTTCTTTTTTCCACTTGCATTACTCCTTTATAATCTCGCTGAGATGCAACATGATGAACATGAAGCTTTCTGGCGTTCTAGTGCATCTCCTATTTGTATCTTTATTTGCATGTTTAAAGCATATTGGTGTTTTAACTAAATTAGATTAAAACAAATCCAATAAGTTTCTTCCTACGTCAATTCATTGCTAAATATCCCCCTCTGGCAAGAACCTTTATTCAAAACAACTTACAAATGAGGCAGAATCCAAAGTTGCAGAGTTTAGGAGTTTAGGAGTTGAGCAAATCCTTAAGGATCATGCTCAAAAGCTCAATCCCAGAAACTGAACTTTTAAACCTCATTGTTTCTGGCACAGAATTGTGAATCTGGTTTTTACTTTTCATCACATACTATTCACACTACAAGATCACAGTCCCATTGCATTTTTAATGCTTTTTTTTTGTGTTTGGATCAGTGAAGAGCATGGTTTTGGAAACCGAGCGCCTTGTGGAGTCACGCCGGTTGCTGGAAGCTCACGCTTGCCTTATGGAGCTGGAACGGTGGCAAGATAAGGTTCTTCTTCAGCTCCATGAATTCAGAGGATCCTCCCAGATCTTGCTGAGCCCTGAAGATGATGCACTGGTGCAGAATTATTTTTCTGGAGTGGGGCGGCTTGTAGAGGCACTGGCTAAAGAGCTGTGGGCAGTGGTGGGGAGCGGACTGACTCTCTCCCTGCAGAACCCCACGCCGTTCGTGTCGGCAGTACGCATCGTGGAGCGCGAGGAAGCGCTTGATCACTACTTCCTCGAGGAGAGGCAGTGTGGATCAGGTGTAAGGCATGGCAGGCCCATGCCCCCAGGAAGGCCTCGCTGCTGGAGAGAACGCTTCTTTAAGGTTTGATACACACTGATTATAGCATTTAGTGCAACACAGAGTGTCTTCATGTGTGATTTCAAAAATTAATAACAATTGTAATAAGATGTTCTTCAAATAGCATTAGTCATGAGTTTAAGGTTCTAAATTAATTCTGTATATAGAGAAAGGACACATATTGAATCAATTAGCTAGTGCTGATGTTTTAGCTAGTGCTGCTGTTCCATGTTTGGTTGCCTGGAAAATATACTGTATTTTCCAGGATATTTGTGTTTTTTCCCAGTGGTGGACAATAACAAAGTAAATGTAATTTACTAAAGTGTTTCCATTTGGGGAGACTTTAACCTCATTACATTTTAAAATCAAATATTTTACGCTACATATTACGAAATCAGTCATTCCTTTTTAATGATTTTATTGATTTATTGATTCCTTTTTACGTGTGCTTTGTTCTGAACTTGTTTTAAATTGCGCTTGGTTTAATATACAGTTTAGCATCAGTTCAACAGCAAGCAGAACATTTTGAGAGGAATAAATGATAGAAGAAACACCTGATTCTCCAATGACACATATTTATGTGGATTAACCAGATTGAGTCCAGTCTTAAGGCTAATTAGCTGTAGGATAGCTGTAGGTTAGCTATAGCTATCTAGACACCAAGAAAATAAAAGTCTGATTGGTAAATCTTTGCTTTTAGACCTAGAAAACCTGTACAATGCAATTACAGCTCTCAAGCTCAGAGATACACAATACTAATATGCCAGTAAAGAGAATGGGGATTGATATAGAGTGCCTGATAAACTGGTGTAAATGTGATCCCTAAAGTAAAATGTTCACAACAGCAACTCTCTGAAGATGTTCAGAGTTCAGGATTTAAACTTATAATGTATTTATCTTGAAGAGTTTTGATATGAAATAATTTATGGGAGAAACATAATTAAGACATTTTTAAATAAACAGCTAGATATACCCTGAAAAAAGAAACCACAAAGTATTTTATAGATGCTTTGTAAGTAATGCAAATATATGAGTTTTAAACCTATTTACAGACATTTGTACTAATTTCAAGCTTGAAATAGTTTCATATTGTTGGTTCGTCTGCGAATAATGATTCAAATGTAAAGCAGTGATTTCCAAAGTTAAGTCCAAATAAATTTGAATAGATTTAGCATCTAAAACAAAGTTAATAATGAGATATTTCATTTATAACAATCTCTGAATAACAAATATTAGATCCTACTTATTTGCATACTGTATATCCAAGATAGGTTCACTTGTAATGATATTATTCATTGCAATATAGTAAGTAAAAATGAATAAACATCAGTATTAATGAAAATTTATTTAATTAGTGACAGTGTTGCGTGTTCCTCAGGTGTTGGAGGAGGCCGTGGCGGCTCGTTTCCGCAGTGCATCATACTTACACACTCGAGGCCCCGGACTCGCGGGCCACCTTTCAGCACTACAGCATAGCATCATGGGAGATTTGGCTACAGTGCGCAACCTGCTGGAGCAGTGTGTTCCTCCACATTACCACCTCACCAAAGCGTATCTACGTGCATGCCATCGCTGCCTGCAGGTCCACTTAGGCCAAATCATTGGTTGGGAGTTGCAGAGTGGGGAGATCTTTGCAGTCCTGAACTGGGTTCTTCACATTTACAACAGGTCAGTTTGTGTCTTTGTATGTATACATGTAAATCTTCATTTCTATAGAATATAAATGGATAGTAGACAATGGGAAGATCTGATATTATGGCAAAAACAAAAAACACATACTACTACAATATCAACTAAATAAGATAATGAAAAGAAATGATCCATGGTGCATTGGTGATTAGTTAACTGAAAATATTTGTAATGATTTCACAGCAAAGCTTCTTAAAAATATTTGTTGTTTGAGCAGATGAACCAAAAAGCATTTTTAAAGACAAAAGCAAGGAATCGAATCATGGGAAAATAATCATTGATGCAGGGTTTTGATTTGTTTTCAATCAAATATATAGTACCATATTTCATAAATATTAAATGTAACCTTACAACAAGATCGAAACTTTACAAGATCGAAAGATAAAAAGTGTATGTGTATGCGTATTTACTAGCTCACTAATAGTAGCACCTTCTGACCAATTAAATTCAAGAAATCAACAGCACTGATGTATGATATACAGAAATATTTCCACAAGTTTTTGGCTGGCTTTATATATACGTATATGTGATGGGGTTTAAGGTCTTAACCTTCCAATCCAAAGTCTAATATCTTAACCACTGAGCTACCACCACAAAAAAAATTAACTGCACATATAACTTTTTTAAAGCGACTGAATTTTTTTCTCTTGCAGTTCAGAAATGATAGGTGACCCAAGCCTTGCTGCACATTTGGACCTAGAAGAGATGGGCCCTCTGATATCTCAGGGCGGTTTGGAACAACTGCAGAACAAATATGTTCAGTGTGTTCGGGTAAGACAACCACTTTTGGTGAATTGGAAACAGGAAGTAATCACAAAATATGTAGAATTATAGGAGGGATGTATTGCTGAAGTCTCTCTGTAAATGTTCTTGCAGAAAAGCCTCTCGGAATGGATGCAAAAGGCGCTGGAGGTTGAGCTTACAGACTGGCAAAGGGATCAGGAGCCTGATATTGACCACGAGGGCTGTTACCATACCAGCCTTCCTACAATCATCACTCAGGTTTGCCCAGAGATGTCCCCTAAGAGGAAAATTCAAATTAGTCAATTATGCTGACATTATTTTACATTTAAACTAATTGTCTATAACTACAGCTGATAAGAGTCATTCAAATAGTGTTATACTGTATAAATGTGCTTGTTCTATAATTGTTTCTAGAGAAATCACTCCTAAGGGTATGCTAAGACTCCATATAGTTTCCAAATAGTATTAAAAAATGCCCTTTAGCGAATAACCAGAGGTAAAACCAGAACCACTGTAAAGTTCTTTGTGGTTTCTTGATAACCTTCAATGTTTTGTATTGGTAACAAGATAGAGGACAAAGAGATGTTAACACTTAATTAAACTGTAAACCAAATTCAAACATTAATTGTTTTTATTTGCTAAGTAAAACAATTAATATTTCTGCCATATTATGTATTTTCAGATGTTAGAGGAGAATGCAAGGGTGGCTTTGATGATCAGTGAAAGTCTGCGGGATCAGACAATCCAGATGGGTCTGTATGAAATGGAGACCCTTCTTACCAGGTTTGTGCTTTTAATATAGTTGACGAAATATTGTCACTGTCCAATGTCAAACATGTTGAAGATATTCATGGTATCAAACTGCCTTTCTTTATTGCTGTAGTACAATCAAGAGAATCATTTATACCTTCATCTGTTATTGTATGTATATGCTTTTTGAGTATGGAGTTCTCTGAATCAATTTTTCAACATACACCGGCTCCTATTTATCTCATCGCCCTGCTCACCATCATCTAAACGCAGAGTTACACGACTCTACATACAGTTTTAATTATTGGTGTGAGCCCTGTGTTGGGCAAAAATTCACACATTTGGCCAGTCACATTGGTATGAGGTGGTATCAAAAGTTTCAAGACTAATGGTGCTCACTGGTGTTATTCTGATCACTTGTGTTACACCATCTGCAATTTCGTGATGGACTAAAAGTTAGAATAAAGAGTAAACATGAAATTCTGCTTGAAACCGGACAAATCTGCCGCAGAGATGTTTTTTCACATGACATAAGGTTTGACATACGGCGATGCTGCATTGAGTCTTTCGAGGTGTTTTCAAGGAAATTATTAAAGATTATTTAAATAATCTGCTGAAATTTTAAAACCTTTACCCCTGACCCAATGTCCCACTGATTACGTGTTTGGTAGCCTCATTTCTAAGAGTATAGTACTGTAAGTGTGTAGTATTGTGTAGTAAGTGTGAAATATTAGCCCTAACTCTGGGTTTTACATCATCTCTGTAAATCTCACTCAGATTTCGAGACGCTATCATCGAATTCGGTAAGGAGCATCGAAAGGATTCGACATCAAACAACACCAAGTTCTACCTCCATTACCTTCTGGCCTGCATAAGCAACTGCATTATCCTCAAGTGAGATGGTGAACAAGTATCTTTTTTACAGTATGTCTGTGTTTGTGCTGCTGTCATAACACGCCTAAAACAGAGTTCTATGGACGTCTTTCTCACTGCATCCTCTTTTTTTTTTCAGAACATCCACAGAGACCCTTCATCAGCAGGTTAGCTCTCGTCAATCAGTGCGATTTTCCCGGATTCCCCCTGGGCCACTGGCTTCTTTAGACCGGGCTGTGAGGAAAGCGTGTCGACTTGTGATGGACAAGCTGCTCCTGGATCTTCAGCCCCACTTGCAGGGGCTCCTGTCACGTTCCTGGCTGGTCCAGGGTGATGTCATCCCCAAAGTGTGTGTCATCCTGGAGCGCCACTGCGAACTGTACGTCCGGGTGCGCTCACCTTGCAGAGAGGTTGGTGTTTGCACTATTCTACAATTGTCAAAAAGAAGCCACAAATAAAGTCTAAGTCCACCACAATGATGTGAAAATGTATTTAGTGGCCATGGTTGCCTTTGTGCAAAAACAAGGCTTTTCTTCAATTATAATGTTGATGATGATGATGATGATGATGATGATGATTATGATGATAAAACAAGGTCTCCTGAGAAAACACACTTACTTGAATAAAAGCTCATACATTATATGGGCAAAAGTTTGTGACCACCTAATCATAATACTTTTGGTGCTTTTTGAACATCCAATTCCACATCTAGTCCTAATTTGCAATTCTAATAATCTTCACTCTTCTGGGACGATTTCCACCAAATTCTGTGGAGATTTGTGCTCATTCAGCCACAAGGGCATTAGTAAAGTCAGATAATTGGTGTAGAGTGAGGAGACCTGGGGTGCAGCAGCATTCCAGTTCATCATAAAGGTCTTAAAGATGAGGTCAGTAGCAGGGCACTAAAGATCTTCCATTTACAAATTCATGCAAACCGTGGAGCTGGATTTGTTGGAACTGGTTTGGGTCTCCTGGTTAAAGTGAAGGGAAAATTCATTGCTACCACATCCAAAGCATCCTATACAATTGTGTGCCTCCAACTTTGTGGCAACAGTTTGAGAAAGAAACACATATGGCTGGATATTCCCAATACTTTTGTCTATAAAGTGTATGAATTCATGCTAATGCAGTATTTGTTTGCACCCCTTTGCTTTATAGTCAGTTACCAAGCTAACTAGCTAACCAATATACAATATAACAGACTCATCATTTTGAAGCATCCTTATTAGCTCGCTCTGAGATACTAAAACATAGAATTAAATGTAAAGTGATTGATTAAGTTCACTTATAGTGAGCTTAATACTACTAGTTGCACTGGACTAAAATAAATGTCAAATCTCCCCATTATAGAATTGTGTGTGTATGATTGTACAGCGGCTGCAGGAGGAGTGCCAGTGGCTGACAGTGGTGGAGTATGTACGTGCTCTGATGCAGAAGAAGCTGATCTGCCGGAGCGATGAGGAGAGGCAGTTGTTAGCACAGCAGATGGTCCAGGATGCCCAGCAGCTCAAGGAGCACTTCCAGAGCATGGTGAGAATAAACAAAGTATCCTGCGTACTGCATAAGAAATAGCTTGTGTATTCCACTGATTCAGACCTGATAATCAGAATCTTCTATTTTGGGTGTGTCTCAATTATCTCCCTAAGCTATAAGTCAGTATACAGTGTACACAAGTTTGGGCACCGGTAAAGACCCTGGTTAACTACACATCGAGGTATAGATGACTCGATCCCGATATTTCAGGGGCCATGGTTAAATAAGTTTAAATTTTGTCACCATTCACTGTAACATTTAAATTATTCGAGCTTTATGTTGTAAAAATGTGTTATATAGAACGTTAAATTAAAAAAATCACAATTTTGTTGCAATAACTAGCTGGGAGTGAGGGTTACAGGGTTTTCCATGATGCATTGTCCCTGGAGAACAGGGGGTTAAGGGCCTTGGTCAGTGGCCTAAGGATGATGGCTTGGCAATGGTGAGGCTTGAGACCCTCAGATCATTAAGCCAGAGCCCTATCCACTGACCTAACACTCTCACCCCAATCAACATTTTCCCAATAATAGCATTTGTAGACAGAGTTGGCTGAGAGTTCATCCAGCACATTAATGCTTCCTGGTTATTTTGATGCATTGTTGGATGTTCTATGGAATGAAAACTCCAGAGCACTGTAGTGATTTTATGATTGACACTCCCCTTAAAATTCCCCAATCATTCCCCAATCCAATTCCCCAATCAGTGCCCTGATTACTGAATTATTTAGAGACACTCCTTGTCTGAAGTCTGAGTATATGATTATACAAGAATTATGATTAAAGCATATTTACTGGGCAATATTAGCTTCATGTTTTTTATTAGGCTTCTTAGCATGTATGTTTCATTTGAGTCATAAAGTTTCTTCAAAAGATGTTTTTTTGTCTTTAGGAGGTCGATGGGACTGTCAGCGAGGTGAATCCTACAGCTCTGATCCCTGTGCTGGCCGATCTGATCAAGCTAAAAGATCCTGGTATGCTAACCCTTGAGGTGTCTGGACTGATATCAAAGTACCCTGACATCAGGTAGGTTACTGTCCTGCTAACAATGGTATCTTATTTTATTCTCAATGCTGCCTTTTTAAGACCGTTTTTGTGCCATTTTCAAGGGAGAGGAGGGGATTGTCATTTTTATATAACATTCTTATAACAATGTAAAATTTTTTATTTGACGGAAATGTAACAACAAGAGTTCAAGGGTTTATGTTTATGTCTGAACTGACTCTCAATAGAGAAACCATTCATGACTTCATTTTGGCAGTAATTACTTAAAAATATACACCAAATGTTTCTTTGAGGGTTTCTTGGATTGCAAATCTGTGTGGTTTGGTTTGTTTTTTAATTGTATACAATGTGGATGCTGGCATCTCTTTGGGGTTTGGATGGTTTAAAATGGTAATGTAATGTTATCTAGGAATTACTAGTAGTCATTGCATATGTGAGTGAAGAAAAGCACTTGCTAGTGGAAAATGCATTAAGAAGATGTTGAAATCAGTTCCTTCTGGCTTCTCTGCTTTGGTATACTTTTGAGCTCAGCTCTGAAATCTCTTTGCTCTGAAGTTCACTTTATGCACTGACTGCAAATTTTTATTCAGTACTCTATGGACTGATGAAGTGTTAGCATACAAACTAGTCCAATATTTAGTAGAAAAGCATTTTCTCCCACAATAACTAGTTGTTTACAATCCTTATGTTTGTGTTTTTAAAGTGAGGACCATGTCTCGGTGCTGCTGGATGTACGTGGAGACGTTCCGCGAGACGTGAGAGGGACGGTGCTGTGTTTACTAGAACAGAGCTCGCCGCCATTGCCACCAGGATACCGCCCAATCTTTCCAGACATTCTTGTGCCTCCTTCCAGCATGCCTTTCTGCTTGCCTACAGCCAAGTGTGCTTGATAATATCTCTCCATGGACTCACACCATCCTGTCCAGCCAGAGCAAACAGGAATCAACCCGGCGTCAATGCTAAATTTAGCAACTTCCTTTCCTCACTGACCTCTGACTAGTGGAAGCTAAGCATAAGTTCTGTACTTAAATGTGCAGGATTGTCAGAGAGGAACTGTTGATTCCAGGCGCAAGATCCACAACTCTTTGACTGAACTTCTTGGTATTATTTGGGGTTGAAATATGTCTGAAAATATACATGTGCATTTGGAGATTGGTGAAATTGGCATTGATCAAATATCTTGTGTAGAAACAAGAACAGGAGTTTGAGAACCCAGAGATGAATTGCTGTAGGTTATTTTATCAGTGTTAACTTGAGGATTAACTGTGATACACTGTGCTGTAATGAAATCCTTGTTGTAATGTGTTTTACACAATATGTGTATATCGTGGCTTAATGTGTACAATAAAGGCTTTCTAGATTATACGTGAGGGACTGTGGAGTCAGTCTATAGTCTGGTGCTTTTAAATATATTGTATTTCACATATTGTATATTATCATGTAATGATAGATTGAAATACTAGATGATCATCTACCTAACTAGTGATATTAATAGTAGTCATTGAGTCACAAAATAAAGACAATTTGCTAGTGTAAGAAGCATTTAATTGGATGTTGGACTTCAGTTCAGCTCCTTTGGCTCCTCTGCTCAGGTGTAATATTATAATAATAAAGAAACGTATAAAGTATAAAGAGCGTGGCATTACAGACAGGTATCTCCTGCAGTGAGAATGAATGCAATTGCTAAAGCAAGAAACCCAATAAACAAGTCTCCTTTCACTGCAGCCACAGCTGTACCACTCGCATACATTATCTTTAGCGGAAGCATAAATATTATCAATATTATTATCATAAAATCTTATATCTATCTTTAAGCGAAAGGTAAAGACTTACCTCTTCATGACACACTTAAACTAGAGCTTTTCCTGGTTTGTTTTGTCATTTTGTTTATATTTATTTAGAAGGGCCTCAAAAAATGCTAATTTGAAATCTGATTAGTTAAAGGAACAGCTCCAAGCAACATAGGCTTTATGCTTAAAAAGCAACACCCAGTTCCTGGGAGTGCATATCTCTGAGGACCTATGACAAACACCACATCACTAGCCAAGAAAGCTCAACTTTCTCCACAAACTGAGGAAAGCATGAGTCCCACCTTCCATCGTGTGCCCCCTTTCTTGGGGTGCCATTGAGAGCATCCTCACCAGCTGCATCATTGTGTGGTACGGAGGCTGCACTGCCTACTTTCAAAAGACTCTGCAACGCATAGCGAATGCAGCCAGCGAGATCATCTGTGTCGCTCTGCCCTCCTTCACGGACATCTTACCCACCCACCTCATAGCTGCTGATAGCTCACACCCATCAAACCTCCACTTCAGACTCCTGCCTTGGGAGAAGGTCCTGGAAGACTCCACAAGACTTTAAAACAGCTGTCCATTGCCCCCCACCTACTCCCGAACTCTACGAATTCTACAGCTCACCCCACACTTCTTCAAGACACTTTATAGTCTCTGTAGAATTTTGAACATGTTTATAAGCACCTAATTTAAAAACTGTTACATGTACAAATACTTTAAATCTGACACTGTTGAATTTTCACACGTTACAGTCTTTTTGTACTCCTGCCATACTGCTACCGTCTTGCACCTTACAAATGCCTTTATACTCAAAACTTCAGTATGTTGACATTATGTGTACATTTGCACCTTACACATTCAGATGTTTACGAGATATATTCACCTGGCTTATATATATGTCTATTTATTACAAGTTTACTGCCGTTACCTCATACAAATTTTGTTCTATATTGCACTGACTGCCCATACGAACTTTCTATATTGCACTGACAATGAAAACACTTGATGGGAGAAAAGAGAAACGGCATTTCACTTCCTCTGTATGTCTGCACATATGGTGGCATTGGCAAATAAAATAAACTAAAACTTGGAGGCCTGGAGTGCGGTCAGTGTTCCAATTCATCCCAAGGGTGTTCAGTAGGGTTGAGATTAGCGCTCTATAGTGAGCCACACAAGATCAATATCAAACGATGTCTGCAAAGGGTGAGGGGCATTATCAAAAATACCTCTCACCCCAACCATGGACTATTCAACCTTCTGCCATCAGGCAGATGCTACAGGTGCCTCAGAGCCGCACAAACCGACTAAAGAATAATTATTTTCCTGTGCTGTTACTGCACTAAACAGCTGATCATTCAATGTTAACAAATACACAGCTGCAATGTATTCCACTGCTTATCCACTATATATTTTTGCACCGTCCATAACTTATTACCTACTGCACCTTCTGTACATTATTCACTCCCACCCTTGTATGGACCCATACCCTTATGTATCATACTGCTATTTATTGTAAGTGGGTCACTTATGCACTTCTGGTTAGATGCTAACTGCATTTCATTGGCTCTGTACATGTACTTTGCAAAAATGATAATAAAGTTGAATCTAATCTTGTCTAATCTAATCTTCATTAACTTTAAATAGGTTTGTGTTTCCAAGTTTAATTAAACATATACATTTTATTATACCACATCCTAAGACATCCTATACAAGTGTGTGCCTTTTGTGTTTTGTGGTAACAGTTTAAAGGAAAAACACATGGCAACCCTAACCCTAACTCAATACCTTTTGTCTATATAGTGTATATATTTAAACAGTAGTAAGCTATTAATTTGGAAATTATAATATGGTATGATACCTTAGAAAAGTGCACTGTGCTATACATAACAGAGGGAGTTGAGTGGGTCACGTGACCTGAGCGGGCGTGGTTACGAGAAACAATATGGCGGCGCGCAGTGTAGTCACGCTGTATTAGTAGCAAATCCGTTATAATCTTTCGGTTATTTGTCGTATCGGTCGTGTTTGGAGGATGAGTAGGAGTGGAACAATGAGGACCTTTAGTGGTCGTGCTAACCCCACCACGGGCGCTCTGGACTGGATGGAGGAAGGAGAGGAGTATGATTATCATCAGGAGATTGCCAGGTGGGTGAGAATGACAACACACCGAATGCACACTGAGCAACAGGATCTTTCTTTACTGCCTAGACTGTTTTTTTTATATATACTGGCTTATATCTTTCCATCCTAGTTGTAATAACGATGGTGGACATTCGATGCATTATGCTGATTCATTCATTCAGTGCATGTTATTACTCAGCATTTGTAAACATAGAGAAGTCGTCTTCTTCTTTCGGCTGATTCCATACCCTACCTATATACCCCATGTCCCGCCTTTGCACATGTCCACACCATCTCAATCTCACCTCCCTCACCTTATCCCCCAAACGTCCTACATGCACTGTCCCTCTAATAAGCTCATTTCTAATCATCTCCATCGTCGTCAGTCCCAATGAAAACCTCAACATTTTCAGCTCTGCTACCTCCAGCTCCACCTCCTGTCTTTTACTCATTGCCACTGTCTCTAAACCATACAACATCTCAGGTCTCACCACAGTCCTATAAACTTTCCCTTTCATTTTTGCAGATACCCTACTATCACAAATCACTCCTGCTATCACTCTTCTCCACCCTGCCTGCACTCTTTTCTTCACTTCTCTAACACACTCTCCATTACTTTGCACTGTTGACCCCAGGTACCTGAACTCCTCCACCTCTTCTCCCTGCAACCGCCCCTCCCCTCCTGCCCTCCCTCTCATTCACATACATGTACTCTGTCTTACTCCTACTGACTTTCATTCCCCTTCTCTCCACCGTGTACCTCCACCTCTCCAGGCTCTTCTCAACCTGCTCCTCACTCTCTCCACAAATCACATTATCATCCACAAACATCATAGTCCATGAAGACTCCTGTCTGACCTCATCCTTCAACCAGTCCATCACCACTGCAAACAGGAAAGGGCTCATAGCCGATCCTTGTTGCAGTTCAACCTTTACCTTTATCCAGGCTGTCGTTCCTACTGCACACTTCACTGCTGTCACACTGTCCTCATACATGTCCTACACCACCCTCACATACTTCTCTGACACACCTGACTTCCTCATACAATACCACAACTCCTCTCTCCACCCTGTCGTACACTTTCTCTAAATCTTCAAATACGCAATGCAACTCCTTCGGTCCTTCTCTATACTTCTCCATCAACATTCTCAAAGCAAATATTGTGTCTGTGGTGCACTTCCTCAGCATAAAACCATACTGCTGCCCACAGATGGTCACCTCTAGTCTCAGCCTGGCTTCCACTACTCTTTCCCATAACTTCTGTAGTTACTGCAGGTCTGCACATCTCCCTTATTCTTAAAGATCAGTACCAGCACACTCCTCCCCAGTAAGGTGGTCAATCCTCATAATCTGATCGAAAACATGTGTAGTTATTGATATTTTGATGTTCATGGAACGACCAGGCATTTATTGAGCCATAACGGACGGAATCTGAAGGCATTGCACCTTTCCGTCGTTGATCATTTCCTTTTCACAGCATGTTCCTAAGTAATTTATTACCAATGTATAGATTTTGCATTATGTTTAAGATGCCTGTCTGCTCATTCGTCTGCTTTGTTTTTTGCTCAATGATCAGGTCCTGTTATGCTGATATGCTGCATGATAGCGACAGGGTGAGTTTGATTTGTGCAAAACCTTTCACTTCAGCTTTCATACTGTTTTTCTTCTTAAAGCCAGGTTTCAATAGTTAATGTTTTTCCAGATTTGATCTTAGGTGTTCGTAATTGAGGTGTTTTAAAAATTGTGCTTTGTACCCATCAGAATAAAAAATATTACCAGGGCATTCGAGCTGCAGTTTGCCGGGTGAAGGCTCGAGGCGAGAGAGTCATCGTTCTGGATATCGGCACAGGAACAGGTCTTCTTTCCATGATGGCAGTTGCTGCAGGGGCGGAATACTGCTATGCCGTAGAGGTGATCTTAAAACTATAGACTGAGATCTGATATGCTTTTGAAACTTTTGCTGAAAAAAAAAAAAAAAAAAATCCTAATTCTGTGCTCTTTATTCTGTATGCTGTACAGGTGTTTAAGCCGATGGCCGAGGCCGCAGCTTGCATCGTAAAAAAAAACGGCTTCTCGGACAAGATCAAAATCATCAATAAGCACTCAACCGAGGTTACTGTTGGTCCAGGTTAGATCCTCTAAAATGAACATTTTATTTAGTTTTATATTTGTATATCTAAACCTGGATTTCTCTACGAACATACGCATGGCGTTAAAAACCAAAACACATTTCAGCAACTATTTAGTCTTTTCAAGGGACAATACTATAGAAATGAAACTTGCATATATTTCAGACTAGTCAATGTGCAGCTTCTATGGCAGAACAGATTTACTGTCCTCTGAAAATCCCTCAGCACCCTCATACATAAATCCCTCATACACCAGTGATGTCATTATTTCTTCTTCTCAGTGCCCACCATTTTCAGCTGTGTGGGGGGGTGTACTTATTTAAATATATTTCTCATCCTCTATTTTAACCTGCCACTGTTTCCCTTATGACGTGTTTCTGAGCAATACAATAAAAGAGCAAACACTTCCCCAAAATGTACCAAATTTATTTAAATGTAAATAAAAAAAAAATGGAGGCCCTAGTGACTCTCAAAACATCTGGAAACTTTTTTTAAATACATTTCTTTGTATTTTTATTTTTTAATAAAGCACCAGACAAAGCTTGTATCTTCTCAGTGACATCATCTAGAGTGAATTTCGGACATTTCTGCTGAATTTATTTTATTTATTTATTTATTTTCTGGCAGATGGAGACATGCAGGAGAAAGCAAACGTATTGGTAACGGAACTGTTTGATACAGAGCTGATCGGAGAAGGCGCTTTACCCAGCTATGAGCACGCACACTTAAACCTGGTGCAGGTACGAGCCATGTCCATGAATACACTGCTCATATCTGCATTAATAATGAACCATTCAATTCAGTCCACACCTTCCCGAAGTTTAGCGTGGAAACCCTGAGCTTTAATGACTCCTGCTCATTGACAATAAAGTTTTGAGTTTTTTCTTATATTCCTTAAATAGCTTTGTTTTGATTATAGTTTTTAAAACTATGATTATTATTATTTTTTCATTATTATTATTGAGAAGTTCTTTATGTATTTATTTATTATTGATATATTTATTTAAATATCTTTATTTAATTCAATGCAATTTTAATCAATTTAATAGAAATATTTTAATTATTCATATTAATTATTAATAACCTTTTTTCATATACAAAAAAAATTCATTTGCAAAAAGGTGGATGGTGTTGTTATTATTATTGTTATTGTCAATTTTAAAGTTGTTTTTCAAATATTTTGATATAAATTATACATAATATATTCATATATTTTTTCTTTTATTTTTTAAGTATTTTTTTATACTTTTTTTTTTTTTTCTTCAAAACGCTGGTGTAAAGACCTGTATATTACAGCATTATAATATAGTATAAATAATTAAAAATCTAATGTTTAATGTAATAAGCTGATAAAACAATTTTTTCTACACTTACTTATATAATGAATCTATATGGAGGAGTGTCATGTTCACTTCAGCAGTTTTACACACTGGACGTAGCTGAAGGAAGCGAGTGTTGGTTTCATTTTTCCGGAATAAAAGTGTCCTCATGTTCACGTCCTTCCTGCAGGTGGGCTGTGAAGCCGTACCTCACAGTGCCACAGTCTACGCCCGGGTGGTCGAGTCCGAGCAGCTGTGGAACTGGTCACGGATTCAGCCCATTCAGGTGGACAAGTGCACTCTGCTGCCCCCTGCTGCATTGGCACAGTGTGCTGGAGTGCCATCTGTCTGTGACATACAGCTCAGCCAGGTGAAACCGAGTACCTTCACCAACATCGGACCCCTGTGTACCATGTTCAGGTGAGGTTTTTCCTTTATTGTTCATTTATTTATTTTTCCTACAGTTTACGTATTATAATTGAGTAAATAAGGATATTGATTTTACATGTGTCCTATTCATTATATAAATGTTTTAGTGTGGACTTCAGCAGGCCGGTCAGCAGCGCTCTTCAGTCACACTCGTGCAGGTTTGTGGTGGAGGCCAGCGGTCGAGCTCAGGTAGTTTTATCTTGGTGGGATCTGGACATGGACCCGAGCGGCAGCATCGTCTGCTCCATGGCCCCCTGCTGGACGTACTCTGACGTGCGAGAGTATCCTGTACGCCAGACATGACGCATCACACTCCTAAAGCAAAATATGAAGTAATATTTAATTTAATTAATAATTTGATGGTTGTGTGTTCAGTGGAGGGATCATTGGATGCAAAGTGTGTACTTCCTGCCTACTGAGAAGAGTGTGTGTGAGGGAGAAGAGCTCAGTCTAACCGTCTCGCACGATGACTACAGCTTGTGGTACAGCCTCGCTGATAGGTAAAAACACTTTTTATTTTTTTTTTTTTTTACATTTTGTAACACAACCTAAATCAGACCAATAAAAGTTGGCTGTAGGTGCAAGCAGAGATTAAGGGGCCAAGCACTTGCATCAGCAATGGAGGACATCCAGAACCCATTAGACTCTTCTGTACCAGTTTCTGTGGTGATGTACTAAA
>MU551748.1:1565020-1637964 GCA_024362625.1 Silurus asotus
TATATATATATATATGTATGTATATATATGAGATTTGGAGGATGCTCTTATCTCAAGGATGCTCTTATCCAATTTTCATTTATACAACTGAGCATGTAAGGGTTAAGGGCCTCACTTAAGGGTCCCAGATGGTGGTTACTAGGGTCGAAATCATTGTTTTTTAAATATAGTATAGAAATGGTTTTCTTTTGTCCCATTTAGCGACCAATCTGATGTGGCCACACCTTGTTGTACCTGTCAAGCCCACCTGCTGTGGACGAGGCCGCGATTTGGGGAGCTTAACGACCGGCGGAGAACAGAGCAGTACCTCAGCGCTCTCCGTAGTGTAAGCAGGAACCCATAGATTGTCTTGATGATTGTCACTTTGACCCCTTAACTAAATGGTCGAGGGCCTTGCTCAGGGGCCCAGTATCTTTGTGAAAACTTTTTTGTTGATAGGATTTGAACTCCTTACCTTCAGATCAAAAGTCCAAAAATCCTAAGAACTGAGCTACTCCTTCCATAACCAATGATGATAATTTATACATGTTTATTTTGCCCAATTCCCTACTAAAAAATGTTAATGTTAAAATATAGATGTGGATGTGTGTTTGTGTTTTCTTCAGATTTTGAGGCCGGACAGTGTGTGTGTATCAGTCAGCGATGGGAGTCTTCTCTCCGTGTTTGCACATCTGCTAGGAGCTAAAAAGGTGTGTATTTGGATCTAGGGTTATCTTTCTATTTTTGATTTACACTGTGTTGAATTGTCACTCCCATTGCGATGTGTATTCCCAGGATTAAAACCTTTTTGTCTATTGTCTATTCTCTTGCCTGACAGGTGTTCAGTTTGGAAAGCTCTGGAATATCAAAGCGAGTAATCGAGCAGGTGAGACGGAAATGTATAGATGGATAGTATCAATCAAGCATCAATCATTGTAATCATTTATTTATTTTTAATAATTTTACAGTTTTTGGAGGCAAACTCGCTGAAAAACTGCATTCGGTTCCTGGAAATTCGTCCGGAGCGGCTGACGTCGGCTGATGTAGAAGAAGAACAGGTAATACAGCTTCCGAGATTTCCCAGCTACACTGTATGGACAGAAGTATGTAGACATCTGATCCTAAGATCCATATGTACTTTTTGAGAATTCCATCACCATTTAGTCTCCATTTGTGCTCATCCAATGGTGTTAGTAAAATCAGGAACTGATGTAGGTGAGATGAGGAGGCCTGAGGTGAAGTCAGCATTCCGATTCATCCCAAAGGTGTTCAGTAGGGTTGAGATCAGAGCTCTGTAGCAGGAGATCTTCCACTCCAACCCATGTTAAGCATATGTTCATGGAGCTGGGTTTGTACATTATCAAGCTGAAACGGTTTGGATTTTCTAGTCCAAGTGAAGGGAAAATATACCATCTACAGTTTTGTGCCCTTTAACTTTTTTAGGAGAGGAAACACTGAAACAGTTTTTTTTACAGAAACCTAATATCAGTATTTGCATCCTGCTGTTAGATCTCAGTGCTGGTTGGCGAGCCGTATTTTAGTACCAGCCTGTTGCCCTGGCACTCCCTGTTCTTCTGGTACTGCCGTACAGCGCTGAGCTGCCTCCTCAGACCTGATGCCACTGTCCTGCCTTCGTCCGCCACGCTCTACGTGATCGCCGTGGAGTTCCAGGTACTTCAGCTTTTCTGCAGAAATCCTGCAATTCAAGTGTAGATATGAACACGACCAAACACTAGAAACATTATGGTCTTCTTGAATAGGTATAATCATGATAATGAATAAAATTAACACGCAAAAAAACAGATGTAAAAGTGTATAAACTGTTCTATCGTTCTGGAATTTTCCTTTGCTGCAGTACCCATAAGACAAACTTACAAATGGAACCAGGATTGATGGAGCAGGCAAAGATCTATTGGATTATTTCATTCTTTTTCCTTTCCTCCCTAATGATTTGTCTTTACGACCATTAAAGCTTCATATTTTGCTATTTGGGCGTGTCCTTCTTTTGTCTAGGAGGGTACATACTGTACACCAGGCTGCACTACAGCTGTCCTTCGAAATCACACTGAAAGTTTTATATCTCAGCACCTTGAACAGCCTGTAACTGTCACTTCAACACCAAGTAGCATCATTTCCCTTTTCCATCTCTGTCTATCTCTTTCTCTCTCTCTCAGGATTTATGGAGAATCCGAGCCCCATGTGGAACCTGTGAAGAATTTGATGTGAGCCCAATGGATGAAATGGTGCAGGTATACACACACACACACACACACACCTTCGCCAAAACTGTAAAAGACAGTTTGATGCAATCAAAAACACATGAACTTGCTCTTACCTGAGGGCATTTAGTGTCTGAGATGAAAATTCACTTTTTTTTCCTTCCACTCTCATAGATTCAAGGATTCCTGCCCACTCTTGCAATGTGGTGTAATGTTGGTTCTGATGAATTGTGTTGAACATAATAAAAGCAATTTTTAATTACAGTCTGTTGTTAATAGTATTAGGTAGTTGTAGAGGGTATAGTAGCTGGTTGGCTGGTAGAAGTTGGAGTATTAAGTAGTAATTTGTATGTAATTAATATTTTTCTCTATTTTACTCATGTACTTCTGTTTAGGGAGAATTTTACTTCAACTTCACTACATTTCAAAGTTCAATATCTTACTTTCTAATCAGCTAGGTTTTGAGAAATTGGTCTTTCGAAAGAAGTTCGGGCTCTGACATGTACTTAAGTAAATAGTAGCCATTACTGCTACCTGTGTGATTTTTCGCTGGATTTTATTTCTGAATTATTTTTTTTATATCTGAGTAAAGAAAGGACGTCATGAATAAACGTGTGTTGCGCTGAAGGTTTTAATTTCGGCTCTTTTTATATTTTTATAAAAACGGTCGAAGAGAGACGCGTGCCGCATTAATCGCGCGTTAATAAAAACCAGTGGAGTTCAAATGAATTTGCATTTAGAGTCTTAATTAATATATTAATACAGAACGAATGAAATATTTTGTATCCACGTTAACCACAAACTTCTTGTTGCCTTAAGTACAGTAATGAAGTATTTGTACTTTTTATTACTGCTCTTTTCTGTTTAAATGGAGAAAAATGTTTATTAATGGTGTATGTAATGAAGCTGTAAGTCATCGTGGATGTACTCTGGCTTTAAATAAGTGTGTGTGTGTGTGTAGGAGTGATACAATAGGATATTATTGCCATAACAAATAATAGTACTTTGGATACTTAAGTACATTTAAAGGTAAATACTGTTGTACTCAAGTGCATGTTTAAAGGGAGCACTTTTACTATAACTGGTGTAAAAGGAGTACTAGAGTACCTGCTTTGTGAACTTCGTCCCCCACTGGTTGTTGGTAGTAGGTGGTAGTTGTAGATGTAGTTGTAATAGGTGGTAATAGTAGTAGATGATGTTGGTGGTAGTAGGTGGTAGTGATTGTAGTAGAAGGTATTAATTGTAGTATATAGTAGTAGTTGGTGATCATAGTTGTACTATGAGTTGTGGTGGCTGGTAGTAGTTAACCCTAACCCTAACCCTAGTAATAGTTGTATATGATGATGGTAATAGTAGGCGGTAATGGTACTAGTTGTAGTAAGTAGTTTGTGCTAGTAGTATTAATAAATGTAGTATTTCTAGTAGTAGTAGTGGTTCAGTGTCTCAGACTTTTGTATTCTTTAAAAAATATTTAAAGTATATTTTTTGTTTTATAGCAGCCAGTCATGCACAACTCTTCTGTTCCTCAGCGCTCATTGGATTTCCGGGAGTCTCGTGAAGCAGAACCTCACCCCCTGTGGGAGTACCCCTGTCGAGCCCTGTCCAAGCCATGCCCCGTGATGTCTTTTGACTTCCAACAGTGTGTCCCTGAGCAGCCAATCATCAGTCAAGGATCAGTGCCTCTTACTGGGTAAAAAACAAAACAAAAAAAAGATGAAACATGAAGAGTTGTAGATGATTCAATTAATTGGTTAGGAATTTACATTCATCCTAATTACTAGATTATTAAAGACAATTGTAAATGTAATGTGGGAATGTTTAATAGTTTTTTAGCGAATAAGCAATTTAACCAGTTTATTTATATTGTTGTTCGTTTCTAAATAATTTTAGCAGAGTGTTGAGGTGACGAGTCTTCTAGAAAACAGATACTCTAAAGTGATTTACGATCCTCAATAACGGCTAATAACATTTTATAAAAAAGCTTAATGAGATTTCTGTAAACCTTATTAATGTTTTCACTGACACCTTGTGTATCAATACTTTGTGCATGTACAAGGAAAATCCAAGTATTGACAATTTTTTGTTCATGCCAGGAGAGGGCGCTGTCATGGCGTGGCTTTGTGGATGGAGTACAACCTGACTGATGACATCATAGTCAGCATGGGCCTGACTGAACCAGTCAAAGAAGAGGTATTTCACACCATCCTGTACTACTTGTGAATTTTAACACGAATGAAATTAAATGTTACGTGTACATTAAACTGTGTTTTCTTTTTTATTAAACCTGTATTTCAACAGGAAGTGTGTGTGTGGAGTCCACACCGTAAACAGGGGGTGTATTTCTTACGGGATCCATGGGAAAGCTCAGGAGATGGACGGGCAAGCGTGTCCTACACCTTAACCTTCGACCCCAAGATTGGAGACATCAAAACAGACTTCTCGATCACTCTTCCTTGACCGAGTCAAACGTACCGATTCACTCTGCAGGAAATGCTAAAGAAAAGAAATGTAAAGAAATTCTTCCACCAGATGTTGTGTAATGTTGACTATCACAAATCCCTTTTAGTCTCACAGTTCACTGGTTTTATTCAAAGAATGTTTCTATAATTGTTTTAGTCAGTCAATTAACAAAGTCATGTATGTTTCTTTTCATTTTTTCCTCTGGGGCTCTGATGATATTTTAACTGATAATATTGTTACTTTATTTCCTTCTAAAAAAAAAAAAATGATGTGAACTGTATTCAGAGATTTTGATTTGATTATCAGATGGAATGAGGACCACTAAAATCTAAAAAAAACAAAAAATAAACATCACAATGTACTGTCACTGAACTGTCATTTTATAGGCAGCCATAATTTTTGGCAATTGTGCAGAAAATATAGTTAGTAATAATAGAATATAGGGCACCTGACTTCTTTCCCAGACTGTTAGCATGAAGTTAAAAGCACATAGTACAGGATGTCTTTGGATTTGGTACGATTGCAATTTCCCTAGACCCAAACCTGTTCCACCATGACATGGTGGTGGGAGTGGAAGATCTTGAGTAGTCTGCTATAGAGCTTTAAACACATTTGTAATTAATTGTAATGGTGACTGCACTCCAGGCCTCCTCATCTACACCAGTAGCAGACTTGTGGTTGAACGAACACACCTCTCCACAAACACACTCCAAAATCGATTGGATGATCTTCCCAGAAGAGTGGAGGTTATTTCATATATACATAGATAGATAGATAGATAGATAGATAGATAGATAGATAGATAGATAGATAGATAGATAGATAGATATAGCAATATATATAGGAAGGGGGTGTTCAAAAAAAGCATATACAAATCTTATGGTCAGATGTCCACAAAAACCTATACACACACACCAGTGGTGGATGAAGTAAACAAAGCATGTACTTGAGTAAAAGGAGACATACAGTAGGTTAAGAATTACTCCAATAAAAGTGTCCCTTTAAACTTGCACTTGAGTAAAAGTATTTGACTTCAAATGTATTCTAGTATCCAGGTACAATACTATGAGTTATTGTGGATATAATGACTCATTTTTATCACAAGACTTTTTGCTTAATCAACTCAGTGTATGTAAAAAGACTGTTACTCTTAGTGCACCAGTCTATTAATCGAATTTTAATAATGAGTTAAACATAATGAGCCCAAAACCTTCTTTTCAATTGTCCCCAGTATTGTGGAAAGTTGGAGTCAGGAGTTTATTTGATCATATATTTCACTCAAAATGTTCTGCTTGATGTTGAACTGATGTTGAATTCTCTAACCCTAATTAGATACCACCAACTGGTAATGGTGGATCTAGCTTGAATGTCGCACTGGGTGAACCACGCCATGACCCAACATCTCCCACACATTGATTAGTTCCGGCTTTGGAAAGCTCCACTCTGCTTCTGCTACAGTCACTGGATGAGTAAAATATATTCTCAGAGCAGTCCACAAATCCGGAGACATTTCCAAGAGCTCCATTTCATGTAAAAAAAAAAGACCCCATTTGCATTTACTGCACAATGAAATCCACGTCATTGTGCACAATTGATCAAACTCAGAACCAAGAACCAAACAACTTGGGTAATTGTAGCCATAAGAGTCATACGTCATCAATATCCTTAATAATGTTTCTTTTAAATATTAAATATGTCTTTAAATTAGCCTTTGGATTTCTAAACATTGGAATTGTTTTGTTGCTACACACATTATGATAAACTTCATACTATAAAGTAAAATGTTCTGCAGCTAAAAGGAATATTGTGATAAGAACCTAAATGATATACATTTATTTGCATATTTTATTAAATATATAAGCTTATACTACCCTAATAATGAGATAAGTGATCGAGCTGCATACACACCTTTATCTTTTTGTACGTTTCCTCTCTACTTCTTTCCTTTTTTTTTTTAAATTGGGCAACTGGGGGTTTAGACATTTTTTTTGTCATCTATAATTTTAATTTGACGTCACTCCACGTCTTGTCAGTTCTCCCTGAAGGCTGAGGTGATGTCACCCAAACCCCGCCTCTCCTTTCTGAGTGTATGAGTGAATTTCTATAGGCAGTGGGTGCAGACTTCAACTCCCAACCAGCTTCACCGTGATATGATATAATAAATGGCGCAAATGAGCGGTTAAAAAAAAAGCAGCAATTAAAACTCGACCCTGATTGGTTGATTGCTGCGTGATTAACCACTTAAGTTTGGATTCACGCATAAATAAAAAAAGAAACGACTGAAATATAGTTGAGTAAAAAAGTAAGATATTACTTACGAATTACATTTACTTCAATACTGTCCATCACTGACACACACACACACACACACACCGTAGTGGACCCATGTTAAGAAAACAGTGGGTTACTCTGGTGTTCTCGCCACAGCTTTTCATTTAACGCCTTCAAAGATAGCAGGAACGGCATGTTTTTTCGTAAATATGTGGAGTAAAAAGTAAAATATTGCACATTCAAATGTCGTGAAGTAAATGTTTAAAACATGAAAATATCCTGATATTTTAGTTAATATTTAAGTAAAAACGCTTCCTTTTGTCCACCATCTGCTAGCATGCATTACATCCTGGATGTGTTCCTGCTTTGGTAAGACTTTACGTCTATTCAACCTGATCTTTTTTTTTTTTTATATTGAGTAAAAAATTGATATACACAATGATGTCATTGCGACAAGATGGTTGGTCATTCGTCAATGTTGTGAATTTCAGTTGAAGTGAAAAAAATAAAAATAAATAACCATTTAAAATTGTTGGTTCCTCCCAAATGAGAGATAATCTTTAAAATTAAAAAAAAAAAAAATTCCTAAACAGGTTTCTCACGACTCTCAAAAATCCCCGGCTCCACCACGACCCTGAGTAGGATCAAACCGTGAGTGAACATTAAAGCTCGATGGCGACTTTCTCTCCCACACACATGCTGCTTTAACTATCTTCAACACACTGGATTGTTTGCATTGCATCATTTCAGAAGCAGAATCACACACTCCTACTGAAACTGTGTGCAATCTTTATTTATTTTTGCATCAAATGCCGTTCTATATTACACAGAGCACAACATAAATATGGTCAGGTTTGAATATTTCAGTGGATCCATTTGTTAAGGCTTACATATTATAATACATGGTATCTTCATATCTAACCCCTGACCATAAATGCAAGGAATGAATCGGTGCTTTGGGGAATTCTGCATTTTATTTTATGTGTCTGCGATCTGTGTGTTGGCGAGGACGACCTTCTCTCCTGGTTTGAATGCAGGCATGCCGAGATAAGGACAGCTGGCACAGCGGAAAGCGTCTCCTAAATAACACTGCGAGATGGAAAAAATGAAGAAATTGTGTAAAGAAATGAAAGAATAGAATGGATTAAAGATCTAGACAGAACTTCAGAGTTAAAACGCTCACGTTTCCGCAGGCAGATTTCGGTTGACTTGCTTTCTGAGCCGCTTTGCTCTCCTCCTCGAGTTCCTCGGCGAGTCCGCACGTGCTTCACCGAGAAAAGACCGCACACATATCAGCGCAGGGTAATTACATAATGGCAGATCATGCCCGAGCTCATAAACAATCATTAGTGAAAGCTCAGGTTTCCTAAAGAAAGAGACAAAGCTTCGAGCTTTCTCACCAGTTCTTGCAGGCTTTCTTCTTCGTTCCAGATTCTCCGCATGAGGCTGCTCGGAGCGAATCGGGGTCGGGCTTCTTCAAGTCGTCAGCATCTAGGAGAGCATCGGAGTCCATAATGTCCTACATGGAGAAGTGAACATGTTGTCTTGATGAACAATAAACATATAAAAAACTGTGTCTCCTTTCCTTCACATGTCCCTATTTATCCTGCTTTAGTTTTTTTTTTGTTTATTGCTTCTGCATTGTATTCAAACTGGAAAATGAAGAAGTGTTGTATTTCCAAGGCATGGCGCATGCAATGTTTAATCTGTACTCACGACATCATCGTCGTCCATGTCATTAGCTGAAAGAGTCCACAGTTTGGCAGCTCCTGGGTCGAGGGCTGGCTTTTCTGTCAAACAAAAAAATTAAGAAATACATGAGTACGCATCGCTTATGTGGTACAAATTTTTTCATCAATTGTTCATGATTGTGTATTTGGTAAACATGCTGATATATTTTATTTTTAGCCAAATTGTTTGGAAATTTCTGGAAGGTGGAGTCAAATAGATCCACTGATGAAGTCGTGACCATCGAGCATTAACAGCATTAACTTCTTCAGCAATTTGGGCTACAGGAGCATGCCTTGTATTTGTATTGATCGCTACATTTGTATAAATGTTACAGTTGTACTAACGGTTATATTTGTATAGATAATACCTGACTGTTACATTTATATAGATTGTTACATTTTTGTAGATTGTTACATTTGTATAGATAATACATGACTATTACATTTGTATAGATGTTACATTTGTAAAGACTGTACATTTGTGTAGATAATACCTGACCATTACACTTGTATATATGTTGCATTTGTATAGATGTTACCTTTGTAAAGACTACTACATGTGTTAAGACTGTTACATTTATATAGATTGTTACATTTGTATAAATGCTACAGTTGTACTAACGGTTATATTTGTATAGATAATACCTGACTGTTACATTTATATAGATTGTTACATTTGTGTAGACTGTTACATTTGTACTGAAGGTTATATTTGTATAGATAATACCTTACTATTACATTTGTATAGATGCTACATTTGAAAAAACTATTACATTTGTATAGATGTTACATTTGTAAAGACTGTTACATTTGTATAGATAATACCTGACCATTACACTTGTATACATGTTGCATTTGTATAGATGTTACATTTGTATAGATAATACTTGATCATTATACATGTTACGTGTGTATAGATGTTACATTTGTAAAGACTGTTACATTTGTATAGATAATACCTGACCATTACACTTGTATACATGTTGCATTTGTATAGATGTTACATGTGTATAGATGTTACATTTGTAAAGACTGTTACATTTGTATAAATAATACCTGACCATTACACTTGTATACATGTTGCATTTGTAAAGATGTTACATGTGTATAGATGTTACATTTGTAAAGACTGTTACATTTGTAAAGACTGTTACATTTGTATAGATAATACCTGACCATTACACTTGTATACATGTTGCATTTGTATAGATGTTACATTTGTATAGATAATACTTGATCATTATACATGTTACGTGTGTATAGATGTTACATTTGTAAAGACTGTTACATTTGTATAGATAATACCTGACCATTACACTTGTATACATGTTGCATTTGTATAGATGTTACATGTGTATAGATGTTACATGTGTATAGATGTTACATTTGTAAAGACTGTTACATTTGTATAAATAATACCTGACCATTACACTTGTATACATGTTGCATTTGTAAAGATGTTACATGTGTATAAATGTTACATGTGTATAGATGTTACATTTGTAAAGACCGTTACATTTGTATAAATAATACCTGACCATTACACTTGTATACATGTTGCATTTGTATAGATGTTACATTTGTATAGATAATACTTGATCATTATACATGTTATGGTGTATAGATGTTACATGTGTATAGATGTTACATTTGTAAAGACTGTTACATTTGTATAAATAATACCTGACCATTACACTTGTATACATGTTGCATTTGTATAGACTGTTACCTTTGAAAGCTGTTAGACAGTGATGGCTGTATTAACAATACCGGACTGTTGCAATTGTATTTACTGTTACATTTGCAAAGACTGACCTGTTTTCTTGGCAAAGGACAGTTTGAGCTGAGACAGCGATCCGACCTCAAAGTTTGGTTTAGAAGCTGATACTCGCACCCTTGACAGAGTTTTCCCCTGGACGTCTGCGAGCCGACTGAGAACCTCAGGGCTCAGGGCTTCACTCTTCACCTACAGATTTCACTACAAGTTAGCCAAATCGTTTATAACAGGCTTTGTCCTTTGTGTCCCTAGTAGGAGCATCGGATTTATAATTAATGAACAACGTTCTCACCTCTGTGATGGAAACCAGGCCGGATAGTTTAAGGGCTGACACGAGCTTTCCAACTGTCCGAAATCCGTTTACCTCCTCGGAACCTGCACGCACAAATTTATTATTTCATCTGCTTTACCCATCTGTTAACTGAGAAGGTTATTAGAACGTTTTTAACACAAAACCACATGAGCAAAGAACTGGCCGATATATCATTGTAGTATCGGTATCATGAAAAATAATTCCATGATAAAAATGTTTGGAGATATCGTTGGTATGATGATGGATTTTGTCATTTTTTTCACAGGTTCAAACCGTGTACTACAATACACTTTGTACACACAGACTTGGCCGAAGGTTTACAAACACATAACCAACGCAAAAGTGCAATATGGAGCGAGGCTGCATGGATTTGAAGCCTGGTGATGTCGATTATAATTATTCATAATACTTTGATATTTACAGCATGCAGTAGTCTCACCTGATACCGGCTCCTCCAGGACCAGCTTCCCGTCAGGTTTTAGGACCCGGGCTATCTCAGCCAGAACCTCCGAGCTGTGCACTGCAGCAGTATCAGGAAGCAGCTGAGAGAGAACCCAGTCGTAACGTGAAGCCGAGTGGGAGGCTGGAACAGGAAGGTTCAGGTTCCGTGAGGTTCAGTGACATTAACATATCAGTTAGTAAATCACTTTTCTGTCAATTTTTTTTGTCCAGAGTTTTTAAAATACTACAATTACTCGAAAACTTTTATTTAACTGCTCATTTAATTATTACATTTTGTATACATTCAATAAAAAGTAGTCAAACGTTAAAAACCCATAAAAAATGCAAAAAATAAATGAAAACAATTGCAAAAAAACCTGCATTACATTTTAGAATACATCAAATAAAAATAACGCAACGTATAAACTTAAGTTCAATCCTTAAGGGACTGGACTCTGGATTGGAAAGTCATAAATTCAAATCCCAGAACCATTAATATGCCAGTGATCAAAGTCGTTAACCCTTGTTATTATGTGTTATTTGCGGTGTCTTGTTTGTGTTGAATTTGTGACCCCATGGCTAAGAAGAAAAATCCTACTGCTAGTTTTGGTGCTACTAAACGCCATCGTTGGAAGAGAAGGTGGCTATGATGATCAGAAAAAGGGTGATGGGTTTGCTGGCCTTGAGTAAAACTTTCTTTACATTCAATTCAAGTCAAGTCGTTTATTTCTATAGCGCTTTTCACAACAGACATTGTCTCAAAGCAGCTTTACTGAAATCAACAGTTAAAGTGAACGGTGTGTATTTATCCCTGATGAGCAGCCGTGGTGACTGTGGCAAGGAAAAACTCTCTTAGATGTTATGAGGAAGAAACCTTGAGAGGAACCAGACTCAAAAGGGGAACCCATCCTCATTTGGGTGACATCAAGGGTTTGATCATGATTCTTTCAACAATACAGAACACTGGAGAGTGAGAACTAACATCTTTCTACAGTCTTTGGTATAAAAGTAGGAGCTACTGAGATAAACATTTGTGATCATTCAATGAATTCAATGAAAATGTACAAACAAATTCGAAAATACGGTAAAATGTGAAACCATTGAGCGGCGTATTGTATTAGTGTCTTTATAGGGGTTTATGGGGTATCAGTGTCTAGGGTTTATTCAACTTGAGACTCTTGGAATGAACTAAGAATGTAAGGCGAGGTACGTTTGTTTGGCTCTACATGTTCCACTCTTTCACTCTGTTCAATTTCTTAGCTGCTTTTGTTGACATTCTGCACTTCAAATACTCTGTTTTAGTTCATCCAAATCAGTATATCAGTGAAAACAGGTGGATGATAACCACTTTAACATTTTCAGTCATAAGTCCCCATGAAAACATTTTTTCCATTCGGTTTAAAGCGTCATTATACGATGTTTTCCACCTCAAATCGCACATGACCTGGAAATAATCCCTACTGAACGTTCATGACGTGGTACCTCAGTGAAAACATGAACTCGACAATGCATTCAGAAGTCAGATAGATACAGCACAGTACATCCAGATCTTTGTAGGAACTCACATATCTGGAGCCTTTCCATGTTCTCCAGGGACACCAGGTTCTGTTCACCAACCGCAGCACTGACACCCTCAGCCAGTACCTTCAAAGCTGTAGGAGAGGAGGGGTGGGTCCACACCACCAACACTCTATCTCCCTGCTTCAGTCCTAGATCTGCCATGACCACCTGCAGACAAAAAAACAGTTATTATATTAGTGACTAACACAAGACAGTGGACACTGACTCAGCAGAAATTGACTGTGGTTTGTCATGAGTCATGCTAGTAGCTAAACAGACATACTGTGTTTTATTGTTAATTTATATACATAGTGTTCCCCAAACATAGTGGGCTATGCATGGCAGGACCACCTTCAATGTTGACTTTATGAGGAAAGGTTGGTAGACGCCATAAAATCCTACTTTTTTTAACTAGAGTGTTTTTTGTTTTGGTTGGTGAACTTTTGATATCCATTGGCACCTTCACTCACGTGGTTCCCTACTCGCAGGATTATTATTTTTATATATAGATTACCATTGAATTTCTGAATTAAAGCCAAATTTGGAAAGGATTTGAAAAATCACGTGACGAATCGCGTTTTGTTTTATTTTAAGTGCTGAAAGTTGACTCTACAATAACCTTGTCTTGGATGTTGAATGTGACGTAATATCAGCAAACAAACAAACAAAAAAACGTTCATTAAACATATTATAAAGACATCCACGTATGAGATAGTTTGATGTATTCATAAAGAAAAAATCCATAATACTTACAAAGTTTTCTTATCAAATATTATCCGGACTCAGGACCCAAATCGGCGTCGTTACTCTACGATCCGACTTATTCACTCGTCGCGATATGATGACGCTTTTGTTGCTAAGCTTAGCATGCTAGCCGGTTTTGGCTAGTCGCGTGGGAAAAAAAATTATCCGGCTTTTTTATGTATTATGAGCGTGACATTTAAATAGAAGCAAAACTTTAAAAAAATAACGCTCTGTTTAATTGCTTTCGTATTGTAGCAAACGACGCTAGCCTCGGTTGCTGGAGTCGCGCCTTGATGGCGTCACCGCGGCTCATGCTATTATGCTGAAAAGGACGCGTCTCGGTGCACGGCGGTTATGGCGGCGCTGGTTCGAGGCCTGCGCGCTGGAAGAGCTCTATGGGGCATCGGTAGCGGTAAGCCAGGCACTGCAAATCGCTTTCTGTCCCGGTTGTTTTCGCCTTTTAAGGCTTTCTTTTCTTTTCTGATAAGAACTCGTATCGCTTTTTGCTTGTTGTTAGTGTGATCTGATCCATGTTGCAAGGTGACCTACATCTGAGTCTCAGTAACTTTATAAAGTTGATCGTATTGCTTGTGATCTGATTATAAAAGTTTGTAGATCATCAACTGGGATGCAACATGACCTGCATGAACAAACTGCAATGCAATACTAAAGTTATTCATTCGAAACCTTCACGTTTTGCACAACAACAACTTTCCAAAGTCGTGTTTTTAAAGCAGGAGTTGAACCTTTGTCATCCCTGAGACGTCGTTCATCAACGTTTCAAACATGCTTGTGTGTGTTTTCAACTTTGCATGAAACCATCCTGTTAAATGTTAAAGTATTATCTATGCATTTTCCAGCAGTAGCGCTCCAGAGCAGACCTCATCCCCAATACCTCTCACTGACCAGAACCTTCCATCCTACCGCCTTCCTCAAACTTACTGATGACCACAAAGTTCACCAGAACACACCATCTCAATCTGAACATAAACACCAGCAGACCCAGGATTCAGGAACCGGTCAGACATTCTGCTCCACAGAGCAACCCTGTGCTCCTGACACTCAGCAGGAGGAACTTCAGTCTAACACCAGGTTAGAAAGTCCACCATGCAGCAGCTCGACTATGGCAGATTCACACCAGGGATCTATTTTTTTCACAATTATCTATTTTTTAATCAGGATCTACTGTACAGCCGTTTGCATTCATGAAAACACACGCACATGTCTGTAAAATAAAAAAGATACACAGCTGTCAGTAGCTAAATACATTCACATGCATCTATTAGTAAATAAAATATTAAACCTGCTAAATAAATTGCTTACTTGCCAAAAAGTAATAAATATGATGATGATAAATTAATAAATAAAATAATAATAATTACGTCAATAAATAAAATACTACTAATAATAAATTAATAAATACAAAATTAATAATAATACATTAATAAATAAAAAAATAATAATAATAATAATAAATTAATAAATAAAATAATAATAAATTATTGCGTAGGGCTGCAACAACTATTTGGTAAATGAATGCTTATGCATTTGTACACAAGTGCATGTTTTTTCCTATTTTTTATGAAGGCTGTAAGTTTGCGGTGCTTCTCTTTTCTCTTTTTATAGCATTTGTCTACTACAACAATAATGTTTTATTACGTGAATTACTGCGGCTTTACTACGTTCAAATCCATGTTTTTAATGTTTGTATATTTAATTTATGCATATCATTTAATTATACTAAATGAATTGATGTATTTGAGATGCTTACATCATACATACATTTTTTTTTAAACGATTCTTTTAAACATGGTTGTCAATTATCTGCAATTATCATTAAAAACAATACAAATGCTGTTGTTGTGGTTACCTCGACAACCCTGTTAAGTCGACGTTTTTGAAGTGGAACCGCCAAATTCTCGCCTTTTCTAAGCATTTTTTATCGGTTTATGTCGCTGAACCCTAATATCCGCGGTGCGCTTTGGGGAAAAAAGCGCAGGTGTTGAGAAAGTGCCGTTGGGAAGACACGTACCGGGATACGCATGCGCAATAACAACGACCGCCGTGAACCAACATATACCAACAATAACGGACAGTGAGAGTGTGGAAGGTTAAATAGGAGCTGGTGATGATGATAAACGAGCACCATATGTGCGCGATTGAAGCGGAGCATCAGAGTGTGCGTGATTGAAGGGGGCGTGGCAGGTGGATTCCTGACAGATAAACATGTACTGTATGTATTTTTATAACATGCCTTCATCAAACAAATCGCGGCAACGCTGTTGTGTAAAAAACCCTTCAAAAACACGTGCATGCACATTCTCATTTATTAACGCACTTTATGTATGTAAAGAAATTTCAAGCACGTTAATATACTGCCGCCATTTTGATTTTTGTTTATCTCTATCATCGGTTACCTCGATGCTTTTTGGCGACCCCCTAGGACATCGACATAACCGGGTTCCACTGTGTATATATGTGTGTGTAATATATATATATATATATATATAACAAACAGAAACCGCATGAGCGACTTTGTTTATAAGCTTTAAAATGTCTAAATTAAAGATGTGGCTTTTTCATTTTTGCATTTTTTTTAAGTACACTTTTGTACATAAATACCTTGAATAAGTGTTTTATAGTTATAATAAGCAAACCATCTAAATAAAATTGTCTGTTTTAATAAAATTAAAGCAACTATCAGTAAATCAATTATTTAACCAAATGAAATGAATAAATGAAAAACCCTGGCTAATTAATAAATTAAAAAAAAGCAATAAAAAAATCTTTTTGCTACCGTGTAAATAAAAAAAAGTTGCTATTACAATAAAAACATTTAATTTAAATTCTCATGCTGATAAACAAAGCAATTTTGTTTCTTTTTTTAATGCCATATTTTTGTCTGTCATGCCAATAAAAAAACCCTGAAAATAAATACAATAAGAAGTAAATAATGAGGCTTTATTACTAGTCTGAGGTTCTTTCCATGTTGTGTGTTAGTTATCAGGACCAGGGCGGTGAGCAGGCGGAGGATTATGAGACGGAGGAGCAGCTGCAGGCTCGCATCCTCAACGCTGCGCTGGAGTTTGTACCTGAACACGGCTGGACACTGGAAGCCGTCGCTGCAGGAGCCGAGGTGTGTCCACGATGTCATGATACGATTGGTACCAAAAGCTTTGCAGAGTATTTAAATGTCTGTCCTTCTTTTTTTTGTGCTGTAATTCAGACTCTCGGCTTGTCTGGTGCCTCAGCCGGTATGTTTAATAACGGCGCAGGAGATCTGGTGATACACTTCATCAGCCAGTGCAACTCTCAGCTCGCAGACTTACTGGCTGAGCAAAATAACCAGGTCCAGCTTGGACAAGCAGAGTGAGTATCTTTAGTGTGTTTAAGGTCGAAGTAGCCCTCAGATGTAATTGAAGCAGGTTGTAGAAGAACATCGAGCAAAAACTCACCCGAGGGTTGCCGTGGTAATGTAGCAGTACCAGACTTGGTAGAAAAATGACGGTTCACATAAAAATGTGCTCTCATCTGATATTTTTGTGGTACCGATTTCTATCTTGGTGTCTTTCAGAAAGAAGGCGACAGCCGAGTTCCTGAAGGATGCAGTTGAGATCCGCCTCCGGATGCTGATTCCCTACATAGACACCTGGCCGCAGGTGATTTTTTTTACAAATGTATAAAATAAAACTCACATGTACACAAGCATTCACAGCCTTTGCCACGACACTCAAAATTGAGCTCAGGTGCATCCTGTTTCCACTAATCATCCTTAAGATGTTTCTACAACTTGATTGCAGTCCACCTGTGGGAAATTCTGTTAATTGGACATGATGCGGAAATGCACACACCGGTTTATATGAGGTCATAATGAATTTAATCTGTTTTGGAATAAATGTGAACCCTTTTCAGAGGCACTGCGGCTCGTAAATGGTGTGTGTGTGTGTGTGTGTGTGTGTATGTATACACACAATGTGTGTGTATATGGCTTTGTAGGCGATGAGTGTACTTCTGCTACCTCACAACATCCCAGACAGTCTCAAGCACCTCTCCATCATGGTGGATGACATCTGGTACTACGCAGGAGATCGCTCCACAGATGTAAGTCCTCCCCCTCCCCTTTATTCTCTCTTCCTCACACACACTCTTCCACTGTAGCTCTCAATTCTTTCTTTTCCCCTCTCTCTCTCTCTCTCTCTCTCTCTCTCTCTCATATTGTTGTATGTATATGAGCGACAGAGAGAGAGCAAGCAAGATTTGGATGGATAATGTGAAAGAAATGGATAGGGATAGCTATAGAAAGGATGGATGAATGGAGAGGGAGGGAGCAAGAGAGAAGTGGATGGATAAGGGGTAGGTAGATAAAGGTGTTTGGATGGATGAGAGCTATAGCTAGATATTTCAGTACAGTAGCATGATTACTTCTGCTCTTCTCCTCCTGATCCTTTAGCTGAACTGGTACTCGCGACGCGCAGCATTAACAGGAATCTACAACACCACGGAGCTTGTGATGCTGCAAGACACGTCCCCTGACTTTGAGCAGACTTGGACCTTCCTTAACAACCGTATCCAGGACGTGGTTACCGTAGCGAACGCGGCTAAACAGGTACTAAGTAATTTCCTGAACTGTGACTGACTTTCTGATAAAGTCTGGTTTCTCACTCAGCCTGTTATGTTGTAGGTGCAGTCAACAGGAGAGGCGGTAGTTCAGGGCTTGATGGGTGCTGCGGTCACAGTAAGCGACCATTTACAGTATTGTGGTGTTCGATCGATAGATAGATAGATAGATTGTGTGTGTAAGGTGTTGCGTTTTCTCATTTAGAACATTGTACATACAATTTGTTTGTACAAAAAAGTAAAATCTAATCTAAAAGTAAGAATGTAGATGTGTGAAGGTTGAAAAGTACATGATGCACCGGTTTTAATTATTTATTTTTTTCCTTCTTCCCTCTCCCTAATCCCCCCCCAAACTCTGCAGCTGAAGAACCTCACGGGGTTGAACCAGAGAAGATAAACCAGTCCTCCATTTCATCTACCCTTCATCTGTCATGCTCTTCTGTCACAACGCATCTGATCATTCTCCATCGCGAGTCTCTTTAGTCACTTTGCCGTTATTTAGAACATAGTTTGGATTAAATTATTTAATTTGTGCTCTTCAGTCACATTAATAGGCTTCGTGTGCCAAAGCTCTCGAGTATGACTGATCTGTATCTTCCAGCTCTGCACCTCTACTATAATCGAACTAATTAAAAATTCACATGCTTCTGAATACAGTGAAAGGTGTGTGTTTTTAGGTGTGCAATATTCAGTAGAGCAGGTTGATAAGTCCTGATTTAGACCCTGCTCACAGGAGCTTTGGTTTTGCTTTCTGTATAAACTTTGCAGAACAATAAATGTTTATTATACTTGAAATTAAAGTTTTCATTAAACATTGGGGATTGGTTTCTTGATTTAATGCAACAAAGATAATTCTTCTGTTTGTTCCTTTACCTGTCTGTGCATTCCTCTGTCTGTTCCTTTACCTGTCTGTCCATTCCTCTACCTGTCTGTGCATTCCTTTACCTGTCTACCTGTCTGTGCATTCCTCTGTCTGTCTGTCCATTTCTTTACCTGTCTGTGCATTCCTCTGTCTGTCTGTCCATTCCTTTACCTCTCTACTGGTCTGTGCATTCCTCTGTCTGTTCCTTTACCTGTTTACCTGTCTTTCCATTCCTCTACCTGTCTGTCTGTTCCTTTACCTGTCTGTGCATTCCTCTGTCTGTTCCTGTACCTGTCTGTACATCTTTTACCTGTCTGCATTCCTCTATTTGTTTCTCAATTTCTCTATATATCAATTGATTGCCCATAATTTGTATTATGCCGCTCGGTGAATTCACAAAAGAAGAATTTCATTGTATTGTGTAACAGACTGTCTACACTGTGTGTGTGTGTGTGTGTATGAGAAATGTATATATAAAAATACAATCAAATGGGGATCTTTTGTTAAAATATTATTTTTACATCATGTTAGTAAATATTAATAGAATATCAAGAAAATGCTAGATAAGTCACATTCACGTTGCATTTCAGTGTAGTATGTATTAGAACACATTATTTAATATATCTCTTTATTATGCTTGTGCAGTTCGCTAATAACGCTAGAATAGTTTTGATACTAACCGGAAGTACGTGTAAGCATTAACCCGGAAATAAACACATGCCGCCCTATAGGACCAAAGAAGCGGCAGTGAATGTTATTGTCGCGGTGCAGCGCTGATTTCTGTTCGCTTTAAAGCGCTGTATTGGGTTTGGTTTTTACGCGTTTAGTATTTATTTTCGTTTGGTTATAATCGAGGATGCCGTATGCCAACCAGCCAACAGTAAAAATCACAGAGCTGACGGACGAAAATGTGAAGTTTGTGATCGAGAACACGGACCTGGCGTGAGTGCGCGCTAACTGAGACCGCTAGCTAAAGATGCTACATCACTGCTAGGGTCATAAATACAACCTCATTGTTTACACAGAAACAAAATGTAGTTTAGCATAAACCAGACGTTCAGATAGTAACATTGTGCAAATGAAGGGCAGATAAATGTGTAAATATTTGCACCACATATAAATATAAAGGCTCCGGTCAGTGAAAAATAGTAAGAATGAATGAACAGAATTGAATGAATGATTGAATATGTGTGTATTGTAGATACATGTAGATAAATAGATAGAAACTAAGTACCATTCAACATTTTGGACACCCTTTGTCCTTTACTGTTTTTATTTAACATGTATTATTTATTTTCAGCATTATAAGAATTGACACATCTAAAGTATGATATAGTAAACAAAGACATGTTTAATAATCCTGACTATGTTTTACATTTTCGATTGTCCAAAGTAACTTTAGCTTGAGATCATCAGATTCATGAGGGAGTCACCTGGAGTTGTTTGCAGTTCACAGTTAAGCTTTGTCAAGACTTAATTTGTGACAGTTGTTACCTGTACAAGTGCAACTACTTTACAAATCCATATTATCCTCAGATTCAAGAGAGAAAACAGTACATCATTACTTTAAGAAGTGAAGTCTCCAAAACCTTCAGTCGCTCTGATGAAACAGGCTCTAATGAGTACCATCCCAGAAAAGAAAGACAGAGAGCTACCTCTGCTGCACAGAATAAATCGATTAGAATTTCCAGCCTTAACTTCTGATTTACATAAATGCTCCTTGGAGCTCAAGTGTCAGACATATTTCAACATTCACTATTCAGACTGCACGAGTCTGTGAAAGAAGACTTGTTGTAAGAACAACAAGCAGACGAGACATGCTTGGCACAATAAAAACAAAGAATGGATGTTCAAGGGAACAGTAAAAAATCTATCCGCTGTGTCTTTGTTAGACATGCATAAGGTGAACAGACGGTTCCTGAATGTGTGGTAATCACTGTGGAACATGTAGGACGATGTGTGATGGTTTTAAAGGTGCTGGTGATTTAGTCAAAATTGAAAGGAACACCACAGCATTTTGACATGCCATCCCATCTGGTTTGCACTTAGTGGAACCGTACTTTATTTTCCAACAGGACAATCACCCCAAACACACCTCTAGGTTATGTAAGAGCTCTTTATTCAAGAAGAAGAGTGAAAGGAGTGTGTATCAGATGCCCCAGCCTCCATAGTCATCCAATCTAAAATCCAGTTGAGATGGTAGGGATGAGTTGGAACTCAGAGTGAAGGAAAAGCAACCAACAAGCACTCAACACCTCCTGGAAATCCCTAAGAATGCTGGAAAACCATTCCAGGGGACTACCTCATGAGGCTGACTGAGAGAATGTCTTTGTCTTCAAATCAAAAGGCTGCTACTTTAAAGATTCGAAAGTATATTTTAGACTTTTGCAGTCTGACTGTTGGGGAACGTACTTCTTTGCTGAAAGCAGGAGGGTGAAGAGTGTGTGAGGGGTATGTGTGGTGTCAGATACAGTGCTGGTGATGCTGTGCATTTGAGTTGTTGTTTTTTTCTGTTCTGTTTTTGAAAACAGGGTTGCGAACTCCATCAGGCGAGTGTTTATGTCTGAGGTTCCAACCATCGGTGAGACTCGTCACTTTAGTTCAGAAATCGTCTCTGATTTGTTTAGCATGCTCTAACCAAACAACGTTTTCCACGTTTTCAGCAATCGATTGGGTTCAGATCGACGCCAATTCATCGGTTCTCCACGACGAGTTCATTGCACACAGAGTGGGTGTGTGTCTGCTTTTCACTTCTTTTCCAAATCTTTTCTTCCTCCTGATGCTTTCATCATGACCATGTGTATGATCAGTAATGATGTGTTTTACTTTTTTAGGACTCATTCCACTGACCAGCGATGACATCGTGGACAAAATGCAGTACTCCAGGGTGAGTTTATCGTTATAGAAGGAAGACATTCCTAAGTGCTAGAGGAAGTTTGTGTAGTGCAAATCTTTCTACACGATTTCCCTGCGTTCTCTGTTAGGACTGCACGTGCGACGATTTCTGTCCAGAATGCTCAGTGGAACTCACCCTGGACGTGAGATGCACCGAAGATCAAACGCGTCACGTGACTTCGCGGGACCTGCTCTCTAATAACCCCAGAGTTATTCCTGTGAGTTGCAGTAACCTGAACAAACCTCTTTTCCCACCATACACACAGATATGTTTTTTTTGTTTTATATACACACACTAACAGAAAGCTGGTTCTTTTTCTTTCTTCAGGTAACCTCCAGAAGTCGAGATAACGACCCTAATGACTACGTAGAGCAGGACGGTAAGGATCTCGGCTCTCTCTTTCACACCAGAGACTCTGTAAAGCACTGAGCTGGAAATTTTATGAGCTGAGCCACTGGATGCCTTTAGTTCTGCACCCTCTTTCCATAAACATTGTGTGGCTGCTGGTACATTTAAGTCTGTTTTGGCTTGACCTTTGAATCCCCGTCTTCATCTTGATTCCAGACATCCTGCTGGTGAAGCTACGAAAGGGTCAGGAGCTACGTCTCAGAGCATATGCCAAGAAGGGCTTCGGCAAGGAACACGCCAAGTGGAACCCGACAGCAGGGGTGGCCTTTGAGTACGACCCAGACAACGCTCTGAGACACACGGTGTACCCCCGTCCTGAGGAATGGTAATGCCAAAAACGTTACCATTTGCTTTACGGATGCAGCTTTACCACTAGGGTTGCAAAGGGGTGGAACATTTCCAAGACTTTCCATGGGAAATTTTGGAAATATTCCAAGTTGGAAACATTGGAATTTATTTTCATAAACCATATTTATAATCGCATTATATATAAAACTGGGAAATGTATATAAAACATGACATTTTTGACTTGTATGTAATATTTCTGTCATTTAAGAATAATCGCCAGGATGGCCATTTTTTACCTCGGTTTTTAAGTCACAGTTCGGTCCAATTTCGGTCCCGTCAGAGGGAAGAAACTCGAAACACAAAATTGCTTGTATTTTCTTTTTATTGTATTTCCTTCAGTAAGTGTGCATGTGATTTGATGAATGTGCAGCCCTATTTACCACTGAATATAACGAAGCAGCGGCACCCAGCAGTTACTATAGAAACGCATTACAACGAGCATGTTAGAATAAAATTGATTTGGTGTGTAGCTGCAACTTCTGTCAGAGCTGCTGTGACAGAATGAATTAACTCCTTTTGACCAATCACATTCAAGAAATCATCAGGAAATTTTTTTTTCGTTTTTTTTCTTCAGGCCGAAGAGCGAGTACTCTGAGCTCGAGGAGGAGGAGGTCCAAGCTCCATATGACCCCAATGGCAAACCAGAGAGGTACATGTATTATATAATGTAGGAACAGATCCCTTCCAATCTGTCTAATCAATTCATTCAATAAATCCATCCTTTCAGTCAGTCTATCCCTCCATCCAAGTTATCCAATTCATTATACATCCAATTAACTATTTATTCAATTAATCTATCTAATCTATCTATTCATCCATGGATCATTCCAGTCCATCTTTATATCTGATTGGTATATTCATTTGGTCAATCTAAAGTTTATCTACCTAATCTATTCATCTATTAGACATTCCAATGTATCCCTCCATCCAATCTATTCCATTCATTCAATGAAATCATTATACAGTAGTCTGTTATGTAGAACTGGAGTCCACAAACTTTTGGCCACACAGTGTATGTTTTATTTATAATCCAGTCTGACGCTTAATACACACATGACGTGTAACGCGTCTCGGTTTCTCCACAGGTTTTACTATAATGTGGAGTCGTGCGGTTCTCTCCGGCCGGAGACGATCGTGATGTCCGCTCTCGCCGTGCTCAAGAAGAAGCTGAGCGACCTACAGACGCAGCTGAGCCACGAAATCCAGAGCGATGTCCTCACCATCAATTAGACAGAGAGAGAGAGAGTTTGTTGAGATGTTGTACAGCACAGGAAGTGGGTTTATATATTTTTTACTTATTACTGACAAATCCGTGAAATAAATTGTCTTGACGTATACAAAAACGATTCCAAATGAATTCTTTCCACAATTATGAGGGAATAAAATGGGAAGATTTTATTTTTGGAGGAATTGAGAGGATTGAGATCAGGAAATACTGCTACAAAAAAAAAATTGAATAAAAAATTAAAAAGATTGTGACAATGCTACAGTTAGCATGCAACAGCAAATGTTTGTAGACACCCGAGCATCAGGTTCGTATGTGCTTTCTGAACATCTCATTCCAGATGTGCTGTTATAATAAGCTCCACTCTTCTGAAAAGGCTTTGCACGAGATTCTGCAGTTCGACGGAAAGGATCTGTTTATTCAGGAACAAGAGCTGAAGTGAAATCAGATCAGGCTTTGATGTTGGTCAACAAGGTTCAGGACTCTGGAGGACCCTCTTCCGCTCCACCCTTCACTTCACACACCGTCTTCATGGAGCTCAGTTTGTGCGTTGACGTGCTGGAAGTGTGTTCGTATCTGTATTATTGGAGGGAAATTGTAATTCTACAGCACACTAAAACACTCTATAGTTTTGTGCTTCAACATTTAGACAGTTTTATTTATGGCATTTGGCAGATGCACTTTACATCCACATCTGTATTTGAGGGTAAAATGATTTTGGTCAGCAGCCCAGTTCCTACAATTACAATTTTTATATGTCTCAGTGAAACTCTTGCGATGCAGTGTGCCTTAAAGCACATGATTCAAGAATTTCCACCCTGGGATGGGATCAATCCATTCAATCGATCAATCATATATCAATTCTTTTTCTAAAAACATGTTTTTATGACTTTAAATCCTCTCTGCACTTCCGGGATACAAGCACATGTCAAAAGACATGTAAATGTAAACAAAAGACGGCCACCAGGGGGCAGCACAGAACAACCTTAGTTCAAATACTAACCACTAGGCTTTAAATGGAAAAACTTTTTGAGTGGAAACATAAAACGATTTAATGTGATTCTTCTGAAATCCATCACATTCATCTAGACTGTGTATTTTTTTTTATTATTATTTTCCTGAAGGCTACCGCTCACATTACATGAAAATAATTTTACTTGTCACATGTACATTACATAAAAGAAAAACCTTTTTCTTTCGCTCCACGAGGTGTTTTAAAGCTGGGGTTAGAGCGCAGGTTCGGCCACTCCTGAAGCACAGATGGTCAAGGGCCTAAGAAGTGGCAGTTTGGCAATACTGGGACCCTAAGCACCCTTCTGAAAACAGTAACCTGAGATACCGCTTCCCATGAAACCCATTCACATTCGTTACACATCAGACTGTACAATATTCCTTTCATTCCACATGTATGGCGTTTTGCAGACACCCTTATTCAGAGCAACAGAGTTCTCTCATTTATTCTGAAGGAACAGTTGAAGGCCTTGATCAAGGTTTTAATCAGAAGTTCACTGTATTAACCACTGAGCTTCTATTTCCTGCTTTGGTCCTCTGTACATGTTTAGGCTCTAGAGGACAAGTCAGCCAAAATGAATCAAATGTATCATCAGCACAACATTGAACAAAACAAAGTGTGTGATGATTCTTCTAGTACAACCAAACGATAAGAAATTTCCGAATGGCATGAAGTTATGTTTCAGAGAGATTAAATGTTACTCTCCCTCTCACACACACAATCACAGACATGAATCCACCAGGAAAGAAATCACTTTCCGAATCAGAAGAGGTCCGAGACCCGATGTGTCCGATCTCTGGTACGTAAATCATTCACACGACACATGGAAATTTTATCTTCGTCTTTTAATTACAGGATCTAAAAGAAGCAGGTGACAGCCATTAGCTCAATATTTTAATATTTTTCTATTTCACTGAGACCTATATATAAATTCTCGATTGGTTGAAATAGCATTGATATACTGTACGTGGAATACTGGCAAAACCGGACCCCACTTCCGAAAGAAACGACCCCCCCCCACCCCCAGAAAAACCAAACAAAAAAAAAAAAAAAAAAAAAACAGTTTCCCTTAAGAGTGTGTATTGCTTCTTAACCGATATCACATAAATTTTTTTTGGCACACCACAAATCAGTTAAATGTCATAAAAATCTCAAATATTTCTATAAATCTTTAAAATACTGTGCTGTTTTTCTTTTCTCCTAAAATAAGCTATATAGAGATGATCGATAACTCTAACTCCTCTAAGGTAGAGATAAGCAAACATGTTGCTGCACTTTTTCACTGCATACTTACACCGCTGTGGGTTTCAACTGTCCTCTGTTACCCTCACTCAGTTCACACACACACACACACACACACACACACACACACACACACACACACACACACACACACACACACACAGAGGACACTCAAGGTAAAAAAAATAAAAGACGAACTGTAGGGCGCTGCTGGAGATGATCACAATCATCACTGGAAAGGATCATCATCTGAGCAGCGTACGTGACTTTTGTGACTAAAACCAAGTTTGATAAATGTGGAGATGATTTCCGTCTGATTTATCGTGTGTCCAAGATCATATCTGATTGGACTTTATCTCTGATAGCTGTCATTGTCTCTCTGAAAATGTCTGTGGTTCATATTTAAAGCAAAACTCCACCCTGATACTCGCTGAAGATTCAAATATGTAATGGTCCTGTTTTTTTTATGATGATGCTGGTGATGAGTGCATGCACACTTTAATACAGAGGGGGACAGGGGACGGGGGACGGGACGTGATCGTCACCACGTTATCTTGCTCGCCATTCTGTAGTGTAAAATCCAATGATGTTGATTCGCCTACATGATACAGTTGTGTAGGTGAGGTGGTCCGAGTTGGGATCTGTGCAGGACCCTCGAGTTCTTCCACTCCAACCTTCACACACCATGTCTTCATGGAGTTCACGTTGTCCTTTTGTCCACTAGGTGCTAAAACATTAGATCCTCTTAGAAAGAACTGCATATGGGTGTGATGGTCAGGTGAGGACAGAAGATTGTAGATTAAAATAGTTTGTATATTAGAGTTTAAAGTTTGTTATCCCATTGAACACTCTCTGCTGAAGTTGATTGTCATATTGTAACGAGAAATCCAACAATGCTGGTGCTGGTGACCGACTCCAAAGATCCAGAATCCTTCATGCAGTTGCTCTGAGTTGGTGATCTGCGAGCTTGATGGCTTTAATAACGGTATTAACGTCAGCTGAATCGTGGGAAACGGAACAGTTTGTACGGCTGTGTAGACGGGAGATCGGGACTTAGAAAATAAAGCAAGGGTTAAAATCCTGAGGCGATTCTGATGACACGTCCCAGTGAAACAAAAACACACAAAAAGCCCATGAATTTGCATGTAACTGAAGATCATACAGGGTGGAGTTTTTCTTTACGCTAGCACTTCGTTACAAAACAGAACATTGCATCCATTATGCACTGTAGGAATTTATCAAGAATTCTTCTGATTGAGTGATGAAATATTTCCCACTGATGGCCAACGTTTGAGGTTCTGAGCGACTGCTAGAGAGCCGACACAGAGCTTAGGAGAAAGTTCCTTAAAGAGCAACTCCAGCATTTAGTTTCCTGTTTGTCTCGCCCCTGTCTGTTAGTCGCCCTGATGTGAGGACACCTACAGTCCCTTAATCTGTTGACGACTTTGTCTCCTTGGCAGCACGTAATGACTGCAACACTTTGCATGTTCTTTAACACACACAATGTTTAACTTTGACGTGTTTAAATGCGACGTGACGAAGGATAAGTCTTAAAGATCACTAGACGGCTACTATTTTCTGCATATACCTTTCTAGTGATGTGATGGCCACATTACAGATGATCTACTCTGTATATGTTGAGAGCTGAAGCTCCGAATTCTGATGAATGAACACGAGTTATGGGCCGCCTAAATCGAATAGTTTAACCTGCACTAGAGGTGGTTTTATTTTAGTGCCGTTCCCTAATGTGACCAATCCCGCCCACTCCTGCAGTTATTTCTCTTTGTACAGTGTAGTCTGAAACGACATGGACAAACCAAATACACACAAGATATATAATTTATGGACAAAAGTGTTGGGATACCTGACTGTTCTCCAGACAAAGATGGAGGCACACAGTTGTACAGAATGTCTTCAAGTGCAGTAGTATTACATTTTCCCTTCACTCAAACTAGCAGATCTGAACCCTCTCTAGCATGACAATGCCTCTGTGCACAAAGCCAGCTCCATGAAGATACGCCTTACATGCATTAGAGAGGAGATCTTAAGAAGTCTGCTATAGAGCTCTAACCCTACTGAACACCTTGGGGATGAATTGGAACACTGACTAGACCCCCAAGCCTCCTCAACCTATCAGTACCTGATATATATATATATATACATACAGTTCAACCTCGATACTCACGGGGGTTACGTTCTATGACCCTGCATAAGTAACAAAAAATGGCGAGGTTTTGATTCTCCTTTTGAAGGTTCTCGACAAAATAAAGGTTTTTTTACTCTCAGTCTGGTTCCGAACGAAAAGTCGCGAACTATCGAGGTCGCGAGTGTCAAGGTCGCGAGTATCGAGGTTCCACTGTATATATATATAATATAATTGAATATTCAGAAGTAGTTCTTGGTTACTAGATTATGCAGGCCTGCGTGTACTCACACTGTTCACTGTTACATTTTTTGTCAAATCCTTTTCACTGGAGACACTTTGATTTGCGATATCATGGCTTGTAAAATGTTCCTGACATTCTTGCAGAGGATATCGTCATAAAAAAATATCTATACTACATTATAAAATCAAAGCAGTCTTTTCTAGAGGTCTAAGACTTTCTGACCCAACTGGTCATATATTCAAATCACTGTACTGTTAACTCCACAAAATAAAGGTTTTTTTACTCTCAGTCTGGTTCCGAACGAAAAGTCGTGAACTATCGAGGTCGCGAGTGTCAAGGTCGCGAGTATCGAGGTTCCACTGTATATATATATATAATTGAATATTCAGAAGTAGTTCTTGGTTACTAGATTCTGCAGGCCTGCGTGTACTCACACTGTTCACTGTTACATTTTTTGTCAAATCCTTTTCACTGGAGACACTTTGATTTGCGATATCATGGCTTGTAAAATGTTCCTGACATTCTTGCAGAGGATATCGTCATAAAAAAATATTTATACTACATTATAAAATCAAAGCAGTCTTTTCTAGAGGTCTAAGACTTTCTGACCCAACTGGTCATATATTCAAATCTACTTTGTTGGCTCATTTTCCAAAAGATACGAGGTGGTGTCAAAAAGTATAAACTAGTATAAAATAAAGTAAGACTAGTATAGTAACATGCCATCAGATGAAAGCACGGGGGTGCACGCACAATCACAGGGAGCACCGACCTTCATAATTCAGGACACCGTCCTGTGTACATAGGGAGTTGCGCGACTGATGCTATTCTGACCACGTGCGTTACCACGTCTGCGATTCTGACCACGTGCGCACCCCTTACACGCAAGTTTCTCGCCGGAAACCACGTGATCTCACTTACGCACCCATACTATTCCCCAGATTTGGCTCCTATGGACCTGAAGATGAAGATCCAGTTGTTTTGACACCACTGCAGAGACCCAGTGTGAATTGCAGAAGGTGCTGGACAAGTTTTGAAAAGAAGACTTTCAGGAAGTGGTAGGAACGCTGGGAGAGCTGTATTGCTGTGCATTGGGACTATTTTGAAGGTGATAGTATGTAAACATAGATAAATAAAGTACTTTCTCGTAAACAGAGCGAGTCTCAAAACTTTTTGGAACCACCTCGTAACCAGGGACACAAACATAATTCCTACCCTTCCACATCCAACACAATCAGCTATTAATGAGAACAAAGGAGATTTTGTTCCCTCCGTGAGGATCATGTCCTGGTGCCGAGCTTTGGGTAACGTCCCAATATTTTTGAAGGCATTTGACACTACTGTATGTTACACTCAACTGCGTGGGGAATGACTTTCAAGTAAAAAAACTAACCTACATGAACCACTGCAACAAAACAGAACTGTTTGATTGGTATGGCATTTTTGTGTCTGATTCACCTGCACACTGAGGTATTTTGATAGTGAGGAAATGAATAAGGTTTGCTCCCTGGATAAACTGACGTCACACACCTTGACTCCGAGGTCAGTTCTTGATACAGTAACATAGCAGAGCTTTTTTATGAAATCAGTGGAGTTGCTCTTTAAATAAACCTTTAACTCCTCAGCTTTATTCTTAGACAGCATTGTGGCTCACTTATTTGAAGCTGCCAAATGAATAAATATAAGCAACAATTAAAAAAAAATCATCAATGTAAAGCAAAAAAGGCATGATTATCCCATAACACAAAATTAAGACCAAAGCAGCACTGCAGGAATGAGTAATCTGTAGATTGTACATCTGAAAAAGGGGGAAAAAAATTCAGTGCAGTTACAGATTGCCTAAAACAACAGCATGGAAAAAAAAGGGTTCACTTTCTTGCATTCGATTCACAAAGCAACTATAAAATATCTAGTAAACCGCTGACCATTTTAGGTCGAGACAGAATATGTATGACTATGTTGAATGCAGTAGAGGAAAGACACATTCAGGTCATTGGATCAAGTGTAGCCTTGTGTCTAACAGCTGTGTCCTGAGACATAAGGGACGTTTCTATGAAGGCAACTCTTCAAACGTTCGAACGTAAATACGCTAAACCCGGCACGAACATCTTCGCTCCGGTAATCGGGTTAAATCAAATACTCGTCAGTCGTTGTCATGACAACCAAAGTAAAACAGCTGGAAGATGATCTTAAAACGCAAAAGAACTAAACGAAAGCAAGTGGCAGGAATGCAGTCAAACCTCACAATGTGGAAGACATGCAATATCAGTAGATATTACACTGCAGAAAGACTTGAGTGATTTTGACCCATTCTGACAAGTACCTCATGTTTTACTGCATTCAAAGACATACATATGGAAAAAGCATGATGTCTTTACACACACACACACACACACACACACACACACACACACACATGCACAAAAGTGACCCTTGACGTTTCTGGTCAAGATGCTTGGGTCATGAACATGTGAACTGAGAAACAGCTGGATACCAAACTGCGGTCATCTTGAAAAAAATCCATGTAGGTCCGGGTCAAATACGTAGAAGAAGGAAGGAAAAAAAAAGCATGACTTTTCAGCCAATACACAGACGATCCTTCCCTTTTTGCTGAAGAAATATTCTCTGGATAATTGTCTTAGCAAAGATAGAAAATGGAAGGCCAGCTCTGCTGGTTCTTCAGTTAATTTGCACGAGGCCTGAGTCCATAAAACCCAAAAACAGCAAAGAGCTCTGGTGTGTGTGTGTGTGTGTGAATGTGTGTGTGGGGACTGTACAGTGTGTTTGGCTTGACGTCGTCCATCACCGGCTGGAACTTTCACGTGAGAAGAGCTTTCTTGAAGAACATTTTTCTTCAGGATGCAAGTGCTCCCTAGAAATCCTTTCCAGCTGACATGGAAAAAATCCCCAAGGTATTAAAATAAGCAAAAGAAAAATGAGTAAGGAACAAATGAAGCTCAAGAACCAAAAAACAATTGCTTGTGCTGTCCCACTCTCATCTGTCAAGCAGCAGCTTGAGTGCACGTTCGATGTTCATGCGATGGCCGACGCGTGTCACTCCTAGGTCAATTAGGTCCTGTTTCTGCAGACTGGGCAGGTGTGTGCCCTCTATGTCGTTCTCCAGGAAGGCGTCTCTGTGTTCAGCCAGGTTGAGGCTTTCTAGCCAGTCAGCCACGTCCTGTTTGGTCCACGAAAGAACCGCCTTGGAGGCGAATGGCTTGCCGGAGGCGGCCTGAAGGAACGAGAGGGGCGAAGGTGAGCGACTTCGGCCCTGTACGGAGGACGTGGTGCTCACGGCAGGTAGAGAGGAGGATGACGAGGAGCAGCTCAGAATTGGAGGAGGAGATGTGATGCTCGGGCTCGAGGGATGTCGATGGTGATGCAAGCTCTCAGCCTGTCGGCATGGCGATGGCGCAGGCACGTTCGGACCGGGCTGATTGGTGAAGGACACTCCGGGGTTCGGCTGGGTTCCTGAGATGAGGGACACACTGTCCTGATTTCTAAAGAAAAACAATAAGAGAATAACTTTAATCCAAAAAAGAAATCAGTGAAGTTTTTTGGTCATTACATAACTATAAAATAGCTAGTAATATGTAAGTCAAGGGGACTCAATTTGAGTCTTCAAGGTGTTTCTATCCAGAGAGGATTCATTATGTCATCATTCGTAGATGTCTTTTTTTGCCGATTAATCGGTGCCGATATAAGATTGCTGAAAAAAATCCATCCAGAAATAAAGGAAGTAGAAGACCAGTCACCATACATTGCAAATCAGATAGAAACAAAAGAAAGTGAAAGATTGCAAATAGTAGAAAAAGGCAACCATTTTACCTGGATATAGGCACATAAAACTAAGCTTGAAAATATTTGGTGAACCATATAATTTAAGGCTACCATTATTTAATTGATAATCTATACAAACTTTACAACCTCTGAGGAATAAAAAAACAGCTAGTTTAATATGAGTACTGTACAAAACAGGGTATTTTGGGTCAGTCTTTTTGTCTGTAAATAACCACTGATCTCTATAGCAAATGAGGGTCAGGCTTAAAAGGTCTGCAGTGGGAGGAGGCATCAGAGTGTCTTCTTTAAGAAAACGTGCCCAATATAGTCACACAACCCAAACTACCAATACACACAGATCAAGCTGTGCTGTTTTTTTTAAAGCTAAGAACACTGTACAATCATGCAACTTTAAAAGCATAAACCTTTGTCATCACTAGTACTAGATGATTTTTTTTACGACGTCCTTAAGGGGGCTTTTGAAAACCCTCACAGGGGCAGTTCATGAATATATGGTTAAGGAATACATAGGTTGTGTTCCAAATCAGGAAAATATGCATGCACAAGCACTAGCACACCTCTCCCTCTTTTCTGGTTTCGTCTGTGTTCACCACACCAATGTTGCTCATCTCATCCTCAAGGCTGTTCTCATTATTAGGTTGCTAGGCAACTTGTTCTTTCATGAGCTCAACACACACACACACACACACACACACACACACACACACACACACACACACACACAAATCTGTGTAGCTAAATAAATGTCTGTGTTACTGGGTGGGTGTTGGTGGCTGCAATGGGGCAACATACCTCAATCCGAAATGAGTTCTACATCCTGGGGGAGAGTCTAGAGCTTCCTCTGGCTTTGGTGCTTTGTCTTTGCTGACATGTTGCAGAACAGAATTTATTTCTGTCAAGCTTTGGGGTTTCGTCTCTGGTCCATGGGGGGGTTTCAGATCCAGAGGTTCACCCCAAAGCTTTGAGGTTCTTTGTGTTGGGGTTTTTAGAGGCTCTGGTGGGGCAGTTCCCAGGGGTGGTGGAGGGATCGAGGAGGGCACCCTGAAAGAGCTTATGGTCTCCTCGTTTAAGGCGTCCTTGTAAAGTGCGTTGCTCTTGTTGACAGCATACTTGGCTTTGGGTTTTGGTAGGACCTGTGCCCTGTCCACCAGAAAGGCCTGACCGTCTGCATAGACCATGCAAGTGTCCAGGGTCTCTCCTCCTTCTGAAGATAAGGTGGAGATGCTTGATACAGTGGAGACCGTACTTGTGGTCTCCAGCTGGGGGTCTCCACTGCTCCGGCTGTCCACTTCAATGCCTGAGTCAATAATGGGCTCATAAGGTTCCAAAGGTCCTGTAGGAAAGCTGGGAGGTGTGCAGTTGGTGAGAACGGTTGGTCTCTTGATCTCTTGATCTCTTGAGTTGCTTGTGGTTAAATGGGGGTAATAAGGAGCAAGCGTTGGTCCACTCACACTCATGCCATTGGATTTCTGCTTCAGAAGTTCACTGAGTGCCCCTTGGTCTTCAGGGATGTCAAAACTGTTAGCAAACTCTAACGGTGGAGGCAGGGGTTCGGCAAACACAAACTCCTCATCAATGTCAACGGAGGCCAGAGGTGGTGGAGGGATACCAAAGGGAAGTTTGACAGGCTCATCTACAGAGCTGACAGAGATCATGGTTTTTGGTGGCACTACAGAGAGAGGCTTTAGTGGTGCAGGCTTAGAAGAAACTGGCTGGTTGGGATCACGAAGTTCTCCAGGGGTGCTATCTGGACAAACATCCTCATCCCTCTCTCCTTCTGACAGGCTGTTCTCCTCAGTTTTGGTCCCATCTGTGGTATGAACCATTAGCAGCCCTGCCGACTTCTGTTGGGATGTGTCCACAATGTCTATCAGCATGTTCTTTTTCTCCTCTGGCCTTTTCTCAATCTTGCCCAAGTCAAGCTGGAACTTTGACTCAGTTTCAAATTTGGATTCGGTCATCTGTCTTCGTAGGCCCCCCCGTGGCCTGCCCATGGTGGCAGTGCTGGAGAAACTTACTTCAACATTGGGCCGAAGTTTTGTGTCAATAAAAAGTGGCTTGTTGAGATCCAGTTTGGACGGGTCACTCTTAAGTGGCAAAGGCTGTGACTGCTCTCTCATGGCCCGGTCTCTGGCAGCTAATGCTAAGGCTAATGGAGAATTGGGGTCTAGCGGTTTTCCGGTGACAGGGTGAACATAGTTCCCGCTCCCTGAGCTGTAGGTCTTGTGAGCTGGCAGGCTGATGGGACTGTGACCTGTTCTAGTGTTAAGTAACTCCCGCACCATGGTTGGCTCGGGGCTGTTAAAGTCTGTTACATTGCCCCCTCCTCGGGGGATGCTGAGCAGGGATGAAGGGGGAGCCATGAGCCGGCGTAGACGCTCATCACTGCTGAACATGCCCTCATCAATGGACTTTGAGTGTCGCAGACGAGGGGTAGGAGCGGGAGCCACATCCTCATCACCAGCATCTGTGGATCTAAACGATGGGGAATTTCTGTGAATCTCCAGACGTTTTTCCCTGCCAGAACTAGAAGCTATGGCAGGTGCAAAAGGGCTTCCTGTATTAACGCCATCGTCAGGGCGGAGTTGGCCTGGGTGGTCGGGCGTTGAAGTTTCAATCTCCATACTGCTGCCCTGGCTGCTCTTTCCACTGCTGCTGGTGGAAGGCTCTTTGATGATGATGGTGGGTATAGGAATGGAGCAGGTCTTCTCTGGGCTATCCTCAACATTAGACTGTTTCACAAGCATGCCCTTTCTTCGTGCAGGCTTGTTTGGAACAAACAGTGCAGCATTCGCCAATTTGCCGACGTCCGAATATGGGTTCTCAGGAATCTGGGCTCGACGCATGTGAAGGCTCTGCTGAGCAGTTGGACTGTTGCTGTAGTCTTTAGCATCATACTGTTCAGAATTCTTTTGGTAATACATGCCTTGGTCTCTCCAACCTGGACCAGGACTTGAGTCTCCTCTGTCTGAAGGAGCATTGTTCACAGTAGGACTTTGAGGGGTGAAGCCTGGTCGGATTGTGCCATAACCATGTCCAGCAGGTGTGGGGGCATTGTTGTGGGGAGGAGATGGAGGGGAAATGGCCGGTGGTGGGGGGATGTCTTCTGATGTGTCAGGCATAGATAGGCTTCTTGTAAATTTTAACATGGGAGGAGTAAGAAACTGCTTTTCTTCTTCGGTTACACCTGTGGTTAGATGATAAGTGCTAATTACTCGGAGAGCACCCACATCAAATCAGGCACCAAAAAAACAACTTTTACATTAATTATTTCTTATAGAATTAGAAATTAATGTAGTCCCTATGTTAAAATTGTTCGACCAATTACATTTTCGTACGATATGTTGGGACAATGTGGTTAGAGTGCATCTTTTTCTGTGTTTTTGGTGTTTTAAAATCCCAATTTTAGCTCTTGTCTTGCTCCTTTTTTTCGCACCACGGCACACTGAAACAGAGCGTGTCTGCCTCTGGCCTTCACTCTTGACCCAGGGCTCATCCTCATGCATTTATACTGTAAAGTTTATCAAGTTCGGTAGTGTAAAATGCTTTGTTTTGCTATCTTATATACTACCTCATACTGATCACCATTTTTGAAGACTCCTGGGTAGGCTAGGCCATGTCTTGTCTTACAATATTTTTAAGTTAGGACAAGGTTCATCGGAACGCATCTCCATTGTAACCCGGGGACTACTTGTATTTCAATATTTCATATAGAACCAAACGTGGCAAACAGCTTTTTAATGAATACTGTTTGGTTTTATTATACATACAATACATGATGTAAACGCAAATGTATTTATTTTTTGTTCAATTCAAATAGAAACCGTTTCTAATAAAGACACTCTGTGTACAACAATCACTCATCAAATCCAAAAAGCGATGAAGGAACTGTGAGCACAATGCTATTGTTAAAACATTTAAACATTTGATTGAAAACTTGCCTATAGATGTCTGTCGGCGAATGGCTCCTTTTGGTATACCCAGGAATGGGCCTTTAGGAGTGGCTGTTACCGGTGCAGAATCCACTGACATTTCCTGGCTGTTGCACAGTGACTGTACAACCACAAATACAGGTGCATTAAAACAGAGGGCAGGGAAATCTGTATGTAAAATGTGATAGATTTATGTGTTTTATTTAATTTAGACCACAAAGAGCCACTTTAAATTAGTGAATCGAACAGAAAAGCATTCCTGGGTTCAAAGTTCATGCTTACATTCATTTCTGAGGCCACGGCAAAGCACCTGCTTGTGGGGCGCGGTTTAACAGCTGCCACCCTCACGTCCACGTTCGCATTGTCCCACACCGGCTTTTGTGGCGGGACAACCTCCTCGACTTTATCTGCACATCAGCACAGTTTCTATTTAAGGACCAGGACAGTGAAAGGACACTACGTCTATTAAATATCATCACAGGATGTACAGAATCAAGAAAAGGAACCCAAAACCAAGCAAGGGAGAGGAGGCAGAAATGAGTACATTGACACTGGTCAAGGTCAAAAGCCGTGCAAGCTCTTCCCAATTTCCGAGCGAATGTGTGTCTCAGCGGCCACTGCGCAACATGCTAGCGGGTAGCGTTTGCTTTTCATACAGCTCCCATGCATGGGAAGTGATTACTTAGGGTGACGTGAAAAACAATCCTCTTCTTCTGAGCCACAATATCTGAAAGCTGATCATCTACACAGGGGCGGAGGAGAGGGAAGTTCAGTGTCTGATTTGCTGCCATCACATTTGTCAAGTGTGCATCTGGTTACACGCACTCACACCCACCCACACACATAAAAACACACACCCACGCCCACACACTCGCACACCATTTCTCGTTCTGTTTCACATCGGTAGTCTATAAATATCCCTCTGTGTTATATGGTATAATGTCATAATCCCGTTCTGTATTCCTACTGTTTCCTAGGTTTCTAATACTGACACGCACCCTGGGCATATTATTTGACGCCTGTGAACCTCCATGACACGTGATAACTGCGTTTCTCTGTTTGTTTTGTATCTATCCATTCAACTCGAGAAAAAGCCTGACGGGGAAGTACGATCATTTCATCCGCTCGCCGACGTTAAAACGAGTGTGAGCAGCTTTGCACTGAAAATATGGCATTACATTTTGCAGGTGGATTGTTGCTATATTAGACGTCTGCAGCAAGATTTCCATGACAACACCTCATTGCAGAATGATTCAAAGCTGTAGAGAGTCCTCTTACAATGATGGCTAGCTAGAACACTAGCACATCCTCATCTTTTACAAAAAAATGTATTTGCTTTAACAGTCAGACTTTTACATGTTCACTGAGGCACATCCATTACCAGTGGAAGAAATTATTTCCTAAATGAATATAGAGATTCGGGCTGCAGCTATACTCTGGATAATTTTATATATATTCCCCCTTTTGCGACCCATGGAGCATTACACCATTAACTTCTTCAGCAATTTAAGCTACAGGAGCTCGTCTGTTGGATCGGACCAGCCTTTACTTCCCATGTGCATCAATGAGCCTCGGCCACCCATGACCCTGTCGCTGGTTCACCACTGTTCCTTCCTTGGAGCACTTTTGATAGATACAGACCACTGCAGAACAGGAACATCCCACAAGAGCTGCAGTTTTGGAGAAGTTCTGATCCAGTCGTCTAGACGTCACAATTTGTCCCTTGTCAAACTCGCTCGCGCTTGCCCATTTTTCCTGCTTCTAAAATGTCAACTTTGAGTACAAAATGGTATAATCTTATGCCTGGTCAGTGTATACTGATCGTATGTGCCAGATGTGGACCAGAAATGTTTAAAGGACATCTGGTAAGAGTAATGTTGGGATCTCGTGCGACACGACAAAAGATTTGTGCAAAAAGGAGGATTTTTTGCTTTTTACCAAATAAAAGATCAGTGCAACTCAATACAGTTACAACATCCTTAGTGACTGCCTGGTCAGTCACAGGGAAAGATTTAAATTGGCCAATCATTTGTCAATAATTTGTCCATTATTTGTCCTTAAATTGTTTTCCAGTTTAAACAGAGCCAACAAAAAGTTACAGAGGTGACGATAAACAAAATAGGCAGGATTAAAAAGAAACTTACAAATAACTCTATTTGAGACCAATTATGAGACACACAAGAGACGTTGCTAAGGTTGGGAAACTGTCAGAGCCACGATTCACACACCATGCTGAGTACCGCATTTCTTTCTCTGGGTTTCTTTTTTTAGGGTTTTTCCAGTATATTCTGAGGTAAAGCAAAAGGCTTTAGATTCTAGATACATATATAATAACACTCCTAGGCTTGGCCTGCTTGAGGTTTAGATATACAGATATTTATAGAAGTGAACAGATCAAGTGACACTGCATTAGAACCCCAACTAAATAAACACATAAATAAGTAAAAGATGAACATCAAATTGCTTTTTATATATTATACAGAGTGTATATGCCGTGAATTATGTAATAAAACCTGGCTGTCAAACTCACCCTTCTTTTTCCTCAAAGTAGCTTTAACATAAAAGAATATACAGTTTTATTCATGAACGGCTATTCACACATCATTTACATGAAAAAAGGAAAGGAGGGGGTTCAGTACAGATAAAAGGCAGCAGAATGGCATTAACCTGGATAAAATGTAATGCCATATCACACAGTTATCACTTCCATGCAACGGTCTACTCTACACAAAATTTAGAACCAGACAGGACAGATCGAACAGTAACAGGACAGAGAATTACAGTCTAATGCTTTTTAAATCTAGTTTTCAATATGTTTTTTTGCCTACTGCCAAGTACAAGTAGAAATAAATCCGCTCAGTTTACCCAGACAAAACTGGCACCAGAGGCAAACCCGGCGTTAGTGATGCTTTCTAACGAATCAGTGCTAGAGCGCAGAAATCAGAGAACGAATGCGTGCAACCTGGAACTCTGAGCTGATCAGGCTATAAATAATACATATTTAAATATACTAATGGGAATACATTTCCTTGGTTTTTCTTTTGTTCTCTGTGGGTGTTTTTTAAAACTAGTACATAAAACTGAGTTTTTTTTATATATATCATGACCTGGTAAGGTAGCACACACACACACACACACCAGACACACACACACACACAGACACACACACACACACACACACAAAGGATATGAGCATGCCGCCACATATAATTGCTATGTAAAATGCAAATGCAAACTTACCTTTATCCACTTTTTTTCAGGCAAAAATAAAAAATAAAGATAAAACATGAAACATTAGCACACATTGAGTTCTGACAAATCTGAACGTAGCTCATGTCCACTTGCAGCTCGTTGCTTAGGGTTAGAGAAAAGATAACATGATGTACGATGCTTCTAAAGCCAATGATTTGACGTTTAGCAACACACTAACCCATGTGAAAACTGGTTTGATTCATGTGTCACATGCATTTATACATTTAAGTGTGTTATATGCTAATATACAATTATGGGGTTAAGGGCCTTGTTTAATGACACAGGAGTGATAGATCAGTGTGATTGGGATTTGAACTCATGACCTGCAGATCCTAAGGCCAATGCTTTAATCATTTACATTTACATTTGCGACATTTAGCAGACGCCCTTGTCCAGAGCGATGTACAAAAGTGTGTCTCTAGCAATGAATAAATCTACACTGGTATGCTAGATCAGTGGTCCCCAACCCCCGGGCTGTGGACCAGCACCGGTCCGTGGGTCAATTGGTACCGGGCCACACTAAGAGTACATAACTTACATTATTTCTGTTTTATTTATTATCTGATTCTGAATGATGTTCTTTTTTGAAAAATTATCGTATTCTCTTCGTAACATCTGTCTATGACTCACTCTTGATGCAGGTCATGATGCCTCGGTCACATGTCTTACCTCTATCCACTACCTTCTTAAAGGGGCTGCTCCGGCCAGTAACACATAATACAGTACCACTAAATTCTAATTCCGCCAAGCGAGCAAAATGTACAAACAACAACACAGTGGTTTCACGTGTATTATTATATTTAAAAAATATCAGTTTCTATGCCGGTTGTATCATTTTAATTTGTTGTATTTATCACCTCCCCCCTTAAAGGCCGGTCCGTGAAAATATTATTTGACCTTAATCCGGTCCGTGCTGCAAAAAAAGGTTGGGGACCACTGCTCTAGATTACAAACTTAATATAAATCAGCCTATAACTCTGTTGCAGGTTTTTATTTTTGTATTTATTTTGAACAAAGCAAAATTGAAAAGTGTTAGTTTTAGTGTAACTAAAGACATTGTTTACTCCAGACATTGTTCGAACTACAGTATATCGGCTGATTACCGAGGCAAGCAAACGTCACAAAGGATCTCTGCTACCTCAAAGCTTTGTTTTTTTCAGACTCTGTGCATATTTAACTTGAAAGTCCATAAAAGGTTTGACAGTGCAAAATGTAAATTAAAACAGAATGCAATGATTTGCAAATCTCATAAATCCATATTCTATTCACAATAAAACAAATCTAAACAAAAATAAAACATAAAGGATATAAGGTCATTTTAAATTGAATGGCTGCACCAGGTCTCAAAAAAGTTGGGACAGGGCCATGTTTACCAGTGTGCAGAATCATGTCCTCTGTTTGTATACATCTGGAAACTGAGGAGACCAGTTGCTGAAGTTCTGAGAGTGGAATGTTGTCCCATATGTGTTTGATACAGGATTCTAGCTGTTCATCAGTTCTGGGTGTCCTTTGTTGTATTTTGTCCTTTCATGATGCACCAAATGTTTTCAAATGGTGAAAGCTCTAGACTGCAGGCAGGCCAGTTCAGCACCCGGACTCTTCTTGTACGAAGTCATGCTATTGTAATAGATGCATTATGCAGTTAGCATTGTCTTGAGAAAGACGTTTTCTGGATGGAAGAATTTGTTGCTCTAAAACCTGTATATACTGTTCAGCTTTCTATGTTCTATTGTAAATAAAATATAGTATTATTAGATGTGCAAATTATTGCATTCTGGTTTTATTGTAGATTTTACATGATTTTCCAACGTTTCTGGAATTGGGGTTGATCAAAAGAATATCACATCCTATTTATTTTTATTTCTTTACCTCAGCATCTTAAAACTTCTGGATCATTTACAGATCACTCTCAGTCTAAAAAGTAAGCTCAGCATCAGCTAGCCATACAAATCCAAACAATTGTATTTCTTTCTTTTTTTTTCAGTATATCATAGAAAACAGAGCAGATTTTTTTTTTTTTTGTATATTCTTTTTTATATATTTGCATCTATTTTTATTTCTTTGTCTTCCTGCTGTAACATAGAAATTTCCCCACTGTGGGACAATAGGGGTTTATCTTATCTTATCTTATCTTATCTTATTTTATCTTATCTTATCTTATTTACAGAGGGATCAAATATCAAATCATTTGCCAGATCGCTCTGCCAAATTTAATTACAGAAAAAAATTATTGTAGAGAAAAAGTTTCTGCACAGGCCACATGTTTAACTGTTTGCATGTCGGTGTACAGTGCTTACCCAAGTCCTCCAGTTCTGAGGTCATGGATTTGGAGCGAGTGGAAAGGGCAGTAGATGGAGCTCTCCTTGGAAGGACTGGAGCTTGAGCAGAAAAAAACCCAAAACACGAACAGTAAGCCGTGAGCTAGCAATCTTATTAGTGATCCACATTATATACACAGACCAGGCATAACATTATGACCGGTAAAGTAAATAACACTGATTATATCATGGCACCTGTTAATGAGCGGAATATCATAGGCATCAAGTGGACATTTTGTCCACAATGTTGATGTGGTAGAAGCAGGAAAAATAGGCAAGTTTAAGGATCTGAGAAAGTTTGACAAGGGCCAAATTGTGATGTTTAGACGACTGGGTCATTCTGCAATGTTTAGTGTTTTTTAAAAGTGGTCCAAGGAAGGAACAGTGTTGAACAGGGTCATGGGCGGTTGAGGCTCATTGATGCATGTGGTGAGCGAAGGCTGGTCCATGTGGTTTGATCCAATAGATGAGCTCCTGTAGCTCAAGTTTTTTAAAAGTTAGTGCTGTTAATGCTGGACGGGTCAGAACTGTTTTGGCAGCAAAAGGGGGACCAACACAATTTTAAGCAGGTGGTCATAACGTCATGCCTGATTGGTGGCCATAATGTTATGCCTGATCAGTGTCTGTACTATACATTCCTCAGCAAATAAACTATGCTTGATTTTGCTAGTCAAGTTTGCTTCTTGCTAATGTAGAACTTGAGCCAGCGTAATTGTAATCTGTGGAGTTCAAGGTAGTTTCTATTGAAGTTGAAGAGCAGAATAATAAGTTTCATTTGAAATAAGATCAGTTAACTATTTGTTATTTACGCCATATTTATGATTTTCATTAATTTTAACTTTTTTAACATTTAACATTTTTTGAATCTCAATGATCATGACCGTTCCTTGTTCAGAGAACAACAAGAATGAGAATTTGATCATATTCTTTCAAAAATAAACTAAAAATAATCAATTATGGGAAGCAATCATCTTTGACTTCAGAAAAGGGTTCAGATGTAATTATAACACCAGAGCGGCTTTTGTAGATTAAAGCAATATGGACACGGTGGTTCAATAAGAGGAGCTAAAGGAATCGAGCCTGGTAATGCACGTACCTTTTTTTCGAGCCGTATCATCAGGGTCGAGATTTCTGCTGACGGTCACGACTTTAATGATGAGATGATTTCCCCCGTGCCGGATCATATTAACCACCTGTTTGTGGCCCACCTTCACCACGTTGTCTTTGTTAACCTGAGAACAACAGAGGCAAAACAGAGGAGAATTCACACCACTGAGCAGAGGATTTGGTTTTAAATTCATAAACACCAGAGTTCATAGTAAGCTCATTTTTAGCCACACCTATGTGTGGGGTACATTTACTGATAGTCAAATGCTATGAGGAATGCAGAGTTATACTTTAGAATAGGTATATTTTTCATAATTCTACTATATGAGCATTTTGCAGCACAGCGTTTTCTTTTCTTTTTTTCCTTCTAAGTGTACATCCACTGAGATAATGAGATAATAGTCCCAGCTGAGCTTTTTTTACTAAAATACAGTCTAACAATAGTAATGTGAAAATAGCAATCTAATGGCAGGCGAAACAGGTACGAATCACAAATATTTGGTCCTGATGCTTATCTTTCAGCCTCAACTGTTCCTGTATGTTCTTAAATGTACACTATATGCACAAAAGTATTGGAACATGACTCTTCCAGCCATATGTGGTTCCTCTCCAAACCACAAAGTCAAAGGTTGCATAGGATTGTATAGGGTACCTTTAGATGTGGTAGCATTGAATTGTTTTTTCACTTGAACCAGGAGACACAAAACTGTTCTGGCATGACAATGCCCCTGTGCACAAAGCAAGCTCCATGAAGATATGGTTTAAAAAGGTTGGAATGATCGTGAGTGGTCTGCTATAGAGCTCTGACCTCAATCCTACAGAACACATTTGGGATGAACTGGAATTTACCTTCATTAAAATAAATATGTACATAACAAATGAATGAAATATAGCTCATTTCTGCTGGGCTTGTGCTGAAGTGTGCTTGCTTTGGTTTATTGGATTTTTATAACAGCTATAATATAGTGGAAGTCTGTGGTAGGGATATCATTACCGCCCACTCAAATCAAAACCAAAAACTAAAAAATAAATGACTGTCATTCCTTTGTGCTGATTTGTTCTGGACAAACGTTTTGACATACTACACGTCCTCTTTGCTGTGTTATTACTCTCAGCTATTAACCTACATTAATATATGAAAGGAATTACCCACGACAAATGAGCAGTTATACAAAGATAATACTGTTTGAATTGGATTACTTGCATACAGCAGCAAATTCAGGGAAAGTGTTATTCTGCTAACACCACAGTGCTTTTCCAAATATCACAATGTTTAAAATACCGTCATTTTAAACAAAACATTGTCTGGTATTTGATTTTTCCAGCTATATGTGGTTGATCTTCCAACTGTTACCACAAGGTTGGAGGGACACAATTGTATTGGATGTCTCTGGATGCAGTGACAGGAAATTTCCCCTTGACTCCAACAAAATCTGTTCCAGCATGAAAATACCCCTGTGCAACCCGGACTCAACACACACTCGTACTCACTTCGCACACCCATGACTTCAGTACCACTCAAATTACATAACTTCATTACCATAAACTGTTTACATGCCGTTTTTGCACATCTTTTCTGGATCGCTGCTTTTGCACAACATTTTACTTTTTTGCTACTGTTCACTTTGTCTCTATACAACAGGTTTACTGGCGGAGCTATTTTGTGTTTTGTGTATTGGGTATTGTCTTGCACTGTCCTTTGTTGTCTTGCACTGTCTTGTGTTGTCTTTGCACTGTTTGCACCAGGTTGCACACATGCACTTTATGTGGCGAGGACACTTACTAGTCCTCAGCCCTGTGTTTTCTGTTTCTGTGATTATTGTATGTATGTAGCATCAGGGTTCTGGAGGAACGTTGTTTCACTTCACTGTGTACTGCGTCAGCTATATATGGTTGAAATGACAATAAAAGCTTCTTGACTTGACTTGCACAAAGCCGGCTCCCTTTTAATATAGTTTACATGGATTGGAGTGGAAGATCTTGAGTGACCTGTTATAGAGGCTTGACCTCAACCCGATTGAACACCTTTGGTATAAACTGGAACACTGGAACATCTTTCCAGAAGAGTGGAGGTTATTATAAAAGTAAGTGTTGAATGGGATGGCACCATTAAGCTGCCACTGCTTAACCCCTTATCCTCTCAGTTGTATAAATGAGTCTCTCTGGATAAGGGCTTCTGCCAAATACCATAAATGTAAAAGTAAATTCCTCTGAGTTTTCAGTTCTTACTCAATTTTATGTGAGTTCAAGTCCCACCACCACTAAACTGCCAATGTTAGGCTCTTGGTTAAGGCCCTTAAGCCCCAACTGCTCTGTTGTATGAATCCAAAGACCTTGTTTGGCTCTAATACAAAGAACAAAAAAAGCAGCAACTGGCAACTTCCCTGTAGTAATTACTATTGATGCAAGAAATTGTAACTACAATTTGGAATAAAAAGCCACTTAAAAAGTCAAATAATTTCCCTGTTGTGTAAACAAAAGCATACCGATGTGAGGATCTACACTGACAATGAAAACAATATCATTGTAACAAGAACACAAAATGTTTTGTCTGCAATCCAAGATATATCTTGTGACTTGTGCAATGCCCTACCACAAATTCATCACCTTTCATCCAGACGTCTGTGTTTTTGCAGCATTACTGCGACTAATTACTGCACAGTTCTAATACAGTGCATTCAGAAAGTATTCACAGCTCTTCACGCTTCACAAACCAGGCACCGCTCATCACCAGGCCAATACCATCCCTACAGTGAAGAATAGTGGTGGCAGCATCATGCTGTGAGGATGCTTTTCAGTGTCAGGAACTGGGCAACTAGTCAGGATCGAGAAAAAAATGAAGGCGCAATCTACAGAGACATCCTTGATGAAAACCTGCTCCACAGCGCTCTGGACCTCAGACCGGTGTGACGGTTCATCTTCCAACAGGACAACGACCCTAAGCACACAGCCAAGATTACAAAGTAGTGAGTACGGGATGACTCTGTGAATGTCCTTGAGTGGTCCAGACTGAGCCAAGATTTAAGCCCAATTTAACATCTCAGGAGATCTGAAAATGGCTGTACACTGATGCGCCCCATCCAACCTTATAGAGCTTGAAAGGTTCTGTAAAAAAGAAATAAGGAGAAACTGCCCAGAAATAGCTGTGCCAAGCTTGTAGCATCAAACTCAAAAACACTTAAGCCTGTAATTGGTGCCAAAGAAGCTTCAACAAAGTACTGAGCAAAGGCTGTGAATACTTTACTGTACATGGGATGTTTTATTGGTTTTCATTTTTTAATAAATTTGCAAAGATTTCAAACAAACTTCTTTCATGTTGTCAGTATGGGTTATTGCTTGTAGAATTTTGAGAAAAATGATGAATGTGGAAAAAGTGGTGCGCTGTGAATACTTTCCCAATGCATGGCTTGGATTCATGGCTGCACTCTCTGCGCTGAATCTTTTGCACGCCCAAAATCTTGTCTTATTGACACGCTCGTTAAAAATACAGCAGTCAAATTCCCACTCGCTTGAATTATTCCCGAAACAAACCCCTAACGCTCGGCAGACAGCCATCAGAGACGAAGGAGTTGAGTGGCTCGTAAGGCCGGATCAATCATGTTGGCTTAAACTTGGAGGCATTAAATCTCCCGACGTGTTTTTACTCCCTAATTTGACCTGCGTGAAAAAAGAAAAAAGGAAAATCCCTGCCAGAGGTACTAAATATGGATAGACAGGCGTTAAACACTGTTTCACCTACACCATTGATGCGAACATGGTTAGATAGAATAACAAGGAGTAAATAACTAAAGTGCAGAGATCTCGATATTTACTCTATAACCAGAGAATGATGAGCTACTGGGCCTACTGGGCATTTACAGAGTGGCCTTAGTCATGGCAAGAACAACAATAAGAAAGTAATGGTTGGTGTGTGAGTCTGAATTTGTAACTTCTGAGAGGTCAGTTGGGTCCTAATGTCCTAATCTCTGTTTCGGTGGGAATCGTTTCACATCGGGTCCTGAGGTAATTTCACAGCTGTCTGGTTTTCTCTGTCGTTCTTACAGCAATATTTTTAGAAAAAAGTTCTAATTGAAGCACTGCTAAAAGAGGTAGGTCTTCACACATCGTTCGCAGGAGCATCAGGTGTTCAGACATAAACTGAAAGTTCATACCACCTAGGTAAGAAGAGTCTTGAGGCATGTCTTCCTTGTACCCTGAGAGACGGTTGGCCCAACCGAACAATGACTGAGGACTGGAGGGAGTATGGAACAGTGTGGGGTGATATAAGTGCTGTGAGGTTTAAGGCTGCTAGCTGTTGTAGGCTACTCCTGAGGGTGTGAACAGGAAGTTGGGTGTTTTTTTTTTTTTTTTGACAAAAACAGACAAATTCTCCAAGATTAAATACAAGTGCCTTCCGATGACCCAATCGTAACTTAATAATATTGTGGGTTGATACAGTAAAACCCTATTGCACAAGCAACTAATAGTACGAGCAAACAAAGATACAAGCGACCTTGCTCTCAAAATTGTACTCTATTTTGAGAGCTCTAATTTCGAAGACAAACTAACGCTGCTGGGTCCCCGCTTTCGGTCGAGGGTAGCATCAGTCGCTTAAAAAAGAGCTGCAGTTTTGGAGATGCTCTGATCCAGTCGTCTAGACATCACAATATGGCCCTTGTCAAACTCGCTCAAATCCTTAAGCTTACCTATTTTCATCATTCATGTCTTCATCAGTACATAGTTTGGTATCAAGTAGGAGTTACCAGAAGAATCACTGTAATAAATCTGATTAATTTATTCTATAAGGTTCAGTTAAAGTGCTCTTCAGGATTACAGTGAATTTGGAGGCTCTCTTCTGGAGGCAGGAATTCAGGCCATCTAGGACCAATTTAGAGCAATCCACCTAGCTCAAAGAGAACCTGAACCATGAGGAACATGTGACATTCCAGACACTCACAATCAAAGCAGGCAGTTTGGAGCTGTGAGGCAGAAACACCACCCACTGCTCCACCATGCTTCCTGATTCATTTACGTCATTAAAGCCTTTTTTTTTAAGAACTTGAACATTAATAAAGGCTTTTAGAACAAATATTTCACACAAAACATGTTTGAGCTCATTTACCAAAAATGGGTTATAGAAAAAAAATTGCACATAATTGACTTTTCCCACCCACAATAATCATGGATTTAATAAAACCGCATAAACAGTGCTACGTTAGCATTTAGCTCCAATAAAAATCCTGCTGCCTGCAAGAATGAGAAGCGTCTGTTATCATTCTCCTGAGCAGCATAGCATGAAATAAGCACTGTGCTTGAAAAGGAAAAACCAGCAGAGAAAGATTTAGGATAACAGGATGCTTTAATCTACACAAAAGATGAGGTAAAATGGGACGTGGTAACCTCGGAAATAAGCTAGCGCTTGAGTTTATACGTGCCATATGTGAATGCAAGAAAAACTGTACACAATTTAGCAGACGGAAGGTTACCACACTGGATGTTGAATTGTTTTTTTTAGAATTTCTTGACAAAATTCACCACACAGACATGGTGGCCAAATCAAACAAGACAAAGAGACGCAATACAGTGTATGTTTGGTGGCCAGGAAAAGACTGCTATACACTATATGGACAAAAGTTTGTGGTCACCTGTCTATAAGATTGTTATGTGCTTTTTTAATGTCCCATTTCTATATTTAGTCATTGATTATCTAGTCTTCCCCGCTGGTAAGAATTGGGGCCCCTGACTTTTTCAGCCATATGTGGTTTTTCCACAAACCTTTAGCGCAAAGTTAGAGGAACACACTTGTGTAAGATGCCTTTGGGTGTGGGAGCATAATATTTTCCCGTTACTTTAAATAGAAGACCCAGGTATACATATGGTATACATGGGTTAGAGTGGAATATCTTGAGTGGCTTACAACACCTTTGGGATAAATGTGAACACTGAGTGCACCCCAGGCCTTCTCACCTCACCTACATCAATACCTGAGTTTAATAATACCCTTGTGGCTGAATAAGCACAAATCTCCACAAGCACGCTTCACAATCTAGTGTAACATCTTCCCAGAACAGTAAAGGTTATGATAAGAGCTAACAGGGACTAAATAGGTCTTTCAAAAAGCACATACTAATCTTATAGTCAGGTGTCTCCAAAGTTTAGTCTATATATTGTATAACAGTCTTTTCCAGGCCACCAAACCTACAATGTATTGCGTCTCTTTGTCTTGTTTGATTTGGCCACCATGACTTAATTGAGACCTCAACCCCAATTTCTTCTGCAAGATTAAAAAAACACATATTCCTGACAGACTCTGATGTCACTGCTGACGATTAGTTGACTCAGGAACACCCTTGACCTCCCAGAATCCTCAGCTCACCTAGATCGCTTTCATCGGGCGTTATCTCGTTACGCCAGACTGAGCCACTTCATCTGGATCATTTCATTACATTAGTGCACAGACATGGTCACTAATCCAAGGCAACTCACAAATGCCATGTTAAACCGACACAACGTTCACATTAGAGTCGGAAGTGCTCGATTTGCAAAAACAGTGAACTCACAGACGCACATAATGCAGACTGATAGGAGTGTGTGCTGCAGCGCCCTGCACTCGATTACGATCTGATGAAATTAGGGCCGCTTTATCCCCTTGAAACACAATCCACACAGAGGGAATAAAGCGGAAAAAAACGATAAACCATCCTTTTAGCTGATAATTTGTGTTCCTGGTTGTTCTGTTTATGGTCTATTTCTCTCGCTCTCACTCAAACACACACACACACACTAAGTTTGTGTACACCTGATCGTAAGATTGGCATGTGCTTAACATCCCTTTCCTCATTTTGTCCCCATTTGCTCTTATAATATTCTCCACTCTCCTGGGAAGAATTTTTACCAAATCTTGGAGTGTGCTTGTGGAGACACACACACACACACACACACACACACACACACACACAGTCCCAGATGCATTATATAACGCTGTCTATGATTATATAATGCCTCTCAGTGAACAAGGAGACACCCGGTTATTCACCAAGATCCCATCTGTACTAGGGCAACACCCCCCACACCCCCCACAAACACCACCACAACTACCATCACACAAATACACACACACACACAAATAAACACACACACACTGAACTACTCACTACACAATCACATATATATTAACAGCAGCTAATAAATATAGTAATAAATATAATATATTATAAGAACACAGCAAATTCCAATCACAATATATTCACTAAAATTATAATGAAAAAAGTTTTTAATATTTATTTACTATTTGTTACCTGTAGATATACTGCCATAAACAGAACAAAAATGATAGATAGAGCTACGCTGTGTGTTCATATTAAAGTGAAAAAAAATCTACAAAAATGAATTAAAAATTTAAAAACTATGGCTCGCTTTGTCAACAAATAAAAAAGAAATCGTAAAATTATGCAAAAAAAAAGAAAAAAAAAATCACAAAATGATCACTAATGATCCTGATTTGTTTGTTTCATTTTTATTGCTTAGCAAGAATTTACACTTCCACAACTGGATGTGTTCATGTCCAAAATGTAGTTTTTATGATGTAAATCATCATAAAAACATCATAAATCAACAGGAAAAAATTAAATGGTAAAGCAGTTTGCCCGTATTTCTGCTTCACATTTATTACAAGGTAACAGCTACTACTAGTGTGGTAAATGGTGGTATCATTCTCTATTTCTGTCTATTTCCAAAACCATAATGACCCATTGCCTAAAACAAGCAGCAATAAATTCTTGGTCATTTTCTGCACAATAAGGATTTTTTTTCACAATCCTTGTTCTATTGTAAAGGCTATTGTTTATTCCTCAAGTACTTATATTTAAGAAAAAAGTGAGACAAAACACAATAATATCAGTTTATGTCTAGAAAAGTAACAAAACACAGAATTTATTAAAATATGTGTTTGCATGTGAACTGAAGACAAAACACAGAGATAACACACTGACCAGGCATAACCTTATGGCCACCTGTCAAATATGCGATTGGTCCCCCTTTTGCTGCTAACACAGTTTCGACCCGTCGAGCATAAACGACCTTAACTTCTTCAGCAATTTGAGCTACAGGAGCTCGTCTGTCAACATGGACCGGCCTTCACTCACCAACATGATCAATGATCCTTGGCCGCCTACCAACCACTGTTCTTCCTTGGAAAACTTTTGATAAATACTGAACATTGGGAACATCCCACAAAAGCTGCAGATAGTTGGAGATGCTCTGACCCAGATGTCTAGATGTCACAATTTGGCCCTCGTCAAACTCACTCAAATCTTTAAGCTTGCCCATTTTTCCTTTTTTCTGAAACATCAACTTTGAGGGCAAAATGTCCACTTGCTGCCTAATAAATACTACACACTAACAGGTGCTATGATGAAGAGATAATCAGTGTTATTCACTCATTGGTCATAATGTTATAATGTCATAATGTTATGCCTGTTCGATGTATTTATATACGGAATAACTGTGCAAGAAATATTAGGTAGATAAGATATGTCAAAACTAGTTCCAGTAACATGATACATATGTGCATATATAAAATGTATGTATGATACAGTATATAAAGAATAAATATGGGTGGAATTTTAGCTGGATTAATAACTCCCTTGGTTTGAGAGCAGTTAACATGCAGAGGCTAGAAGTTAGCTTGGCCTAGTGTAGTTAGCTAGTTTGATATTTTGAGCAGATTAGCTACCTTCAAATCCAGTCTATGTAATCAAATTCTGGTGCTGCCCATGCCCTCCTTCCTAGGTCAGTCTAGTTTCCCGGTTCTTTCCAGTGTTTTATTGTGTCCTATGTCTTCACTGAGTCATTCTTTTGTGTGATGACAATTAAAAAGCAATAACCATATCACCAACCTCCTGTCCTACTTATATGTACCATCAACACAACCTACATTTTTAAAGCACACTACCTCTAAGCCCTTTCCCCCTGTGGGAATGTAACACCAGACAAAACAAACTTGTTAACTACACAAACAAACATGAACGATGGTCATCAACGAGCTCAATAAACTGGTTGCTTTTATAGTGAAACAGTAAATCAGTAGGTATGTACCTTCTGAGGTAATATGTCACAAGATCTGGGCTGTTATTCCGTTATTTAGTAGAGAAACGGTGTCATGTTTACAACCCACCCAAAAATAAGAAGCTGTTAGCCTGAAAGTGTTTCTGCATCTACGTAACGTTTTTGTTTGTCACGCTGCAGGAATGATCACATGCTTTCTGCTGGCAGAAGGAAAAAAAAAAGAGAGAGATGACACAAATTCACGAAACACCTAAGCTTCTAAACGGAGAGTTCTGTGGTCTCTGAACAGCTGCTCGCGTTGTTATTTTTAACAGTAACTATGACCAAACTGTAGAAAAAGTTCCTATTATAAATACATCTATTAGAACGCTTGCCAGATGCTTTACCGCACCTCAAAATCCGAGAAGTGATAATTAGCTGACGGCGGTTTTCTTTATTCACGTTACAATTTTTAGGCGCACTGCACACTTTCTGTCACACGGACCCGTCCTGAAGGAGTGAGAGGAGAAAATGGAGGGGAGGAAGAGGGCTTGCTATCTGCACTTGAGCTGGAGGTCTGTGGCTTCTTTACCATCCTCAATCCATTCCAGTCAGAGCTAGCAGAGGCTCTCTATGTGAAATCACCATCTTATTAAATGTACCCTTCTTCACAGAGATACCAGCTCAGTCTTTTACCTTGAGAGGGTTAATTATGATGCGCACCCAAAAACCACAGTTTTAGATACTATCCCCACACACTCACACACACACACACACACTTTTCCCTCCAGTCAGCTGCTTTTACAGAGCCGTAGATAAAGAGAAGCTTCAGAGTGGGTCTTATCTGAGCAGGCGTGACATGTGTTTAGTGAAAGGCTAAAATGATAAACTGTGCAATCAGATCCGAACACAGAGAAGAAGTCCACAGCACCCTCACAGCTAGCTTCAATCCTGAACTAATCTGTAAGCAGCAGCCCGAAACCAATATGAAACGAATGCTCAAGTGGGAGGAACAAATTTGTCACCTGGAGTTTTTCAGTAGACAAATACTGTGATAGAAATTAACATGTAAAAAAAAACAGGCTGTAGTTGAAATTTCTAAGCATGCACCTTTAAAGGTTAGCCGACACCATTGCAATTTATTTGATTACATGCGTTTGTCCAAAATTTACAGCCTGGAAACAGCATAGAAGAGTGTCGGATTCAACAACTGATTGTCCATCGCAATGCTTTTTGTACAAGATTCTGATACAAGAAACCTATGAGTCCTATCTTTAAAGCACGATTATCTTTGTTAGCAAAGGTAAGGTGTCGTAAGATGAGGAGCCCTGGGGTGCAGTATGCGTTCCAATACATCCTGAAGGTTTTAAAAGGTTTGAGGTCAAGCTCTGTAGCAGGCCACTTAAGATCTTCTCCTTCAGCCTATATCTTCATGGAGCTGGCTTTGTGCACAGGTACATTGTCATGCTGGAACAGGTTTGGGTCCTCGTTCTAATGGAGAGAAAATCTAAGGCTACCTGAACATTTGTGTCCTTCCATCTCGGAGTGCTCAGGATATCTATCTGCATGCAATAAACCGTCTCTTTGATTCTACTTTAGCTCATGGTGTCCTGAATCTTCAGTCATCTTACTTCTGGTGAAGCACTGGAATTTTAAATCCAAGAAAGATTCACAAGGGGTTCATCTCGTGTTTTATAAAGGAAGAGAAAACGGCAGCACCTTTGCTAATAATTTGATTTTTTTGGCAATGTAATATCTTGTGGGGACGATAACACCGTCATGTCACACACCAGGAAGTGTGTAACAGCATAAGATGCAAATAATAACAGGACCTGATGCAGACACACACTGTTCCTTACAGAAATCTAAAAAGCACCAGACACAATAAAACACACTGACCCACAGTGGAGTAATGGACCAAAAAAAGGACAATTGCCCCTATCTGATATCTGGAGGCATAAAGTGATGCACTATATCTATAAAGAGCTTTTAGAGCATCCCACTTCACTCCACAAAGGTTCTGCTAGAAGCTGCATGGCTCTCAGCATCATCCTCACACACACACACGCACACGCACACACAGTACTGATGCTGGTTGCTAGGTGACCGCTGATCCATGTTCCAACATCAGCACCCGCGTGGACCTACTCGGCTCGGCCTTCTGCGCGTTAGTGTTAATCTGCTGCATTCGTAAAAACGACCAGACGTTCTTAATGCGACTTCTCCCACAAAATTTCAAACTGCAAGAGATAACCGAGGAGGTGTGCAGGTCTGATGAAACGCACTGCCATGAGGGTGCTATAAGGAGAACTAAAAATGACCTCGCATGTTTCTGTTGCTGTGTCACTCTGTGGTAAAAAGAGAACTTTCCAGAACGCCGGTGCAAAGGCAGAATTTTCCAGGAACGTGCTGAGGAATTAGCAGATTGTTTAAAAAACCCAAGATAATGCTGCACAGTTCGAACACCTGGGTTCAGTCTGTGGAGGAGTTTTTATTTAAGTGCAACCCAGATTTAAACCAGCCATGAGGTATAAGCCGTGCATAACAATGCGGTGCTTTATTATTGCAACGTCACACACCATTCACTACAACATGCACAAACCTCGAGCGACCTTGAATAATGCCAAATTCTATATGATAGAAGAGAAAGTGGGACAGGGAAGGATTAAGTCAAGAAAACTAGGGAGGGCTAGATCAAAAGGCTAAGAGGAACATAATAAACCGTCTTGAGAGAAAGAACAGGACGTTCAAAGGAGAAACAGCCTGGTACAAACCCTCCTTTAACAGAAACAATTGTGTATTTACTTCTAGTAACTTCTTATATCTGTAGACTTTAGATTATGTGGTGTTTCCACACATACAATAAAAGAGATAGAAACAACAACATACTAGAATACGCCAGAATATAGCATTTAATTATTTAAAAAAAACATCTTATTCTTCCGGCTTCTCCCATTAGGGATCGCTCAGCGGATCATCCGTCTCCACACCCCCCTGTCCTCTACATCTGCCTCTTTCAAACCAACTACCTGCATGTCCTGCTTTACCACATCCATAAACCTCCTCCTTGTTGTTCCTCTTTTCCTCCATCCTGGTGGCTCCAACCTCAGCATTCTTCTACCGATATACCCCATGTCCCTCCTCTGCACTATCCAAACTATCTCAATCTCACCTCCCTCACCTTGTCACCAAAAGTCCTACAAGCACTGTCCCTTTAATAAACTAATTTCTAATCCTGTCCATCCTCATCACTCCCAACGAAAATCCCAACATCTTCAGCTCTGCTACCTCCAGCTTCACCTCCTGTCTTTTACTCAATGCCACTGTCTCTAAACCATACAACATCTCAGGTCTCACCACAGTACTATAAACTTTCCCTTTCACTCTTGCAGATACTTTTCTATCACAAATCACTCCTGCTATCACTCTTCTCCACCCACTCCACCCTGCCTGCACTCTTTTCTTTACTTCTCTAACACACTCTCCATTACTTTGCACTGTTGACCCCATGTACCTGAACTCCTCCACCTTCTCCACCTCTTCCCCCTGCAACCACACCACTCCACTGCCCTCCCTCTCATTCACACACATGTACTCTGTCTTACTCCTAATGACTTTCATTTCCCTGCTCTCCAACGTGTACCTCCACCTCTCCAGGCTCTTCTCCACCTGCTCCCTACTCCGCAAACATCCAATTAATAATAACATTATAATGATTTAAATTCAGAGGTTCGTTAAAGCTGGATGACTTTCTGTGCAGAAAGTCTAAATCACAGCACCAACTCAATACACTTCGGCTGTCCAATACCAACTTTTGCATTATGTTTATTAGTTAAAGCAAAGAATCTTTGAGGCCTAAATCTCTTTTAAAATGAATGGACTACATGGTATATTGTGCGATTTTGGACTTTCCTTCACGAAACGTGACAAACAATTGTGCCGATTTTGTTGCTCGTGACTCCAAAATGGTGGTCCTATATCATAATTGGAGAACAACAGCATATGGATTTCCAAAAAGGGGGTAGGTTTTGTGGAGTTGTGGCAGCTGAGGTCTGGCATGTATGGTGTGTCCTCTAGCTGTTACCATGAACACTTCAGGAAGGATACTGCATGGAAGCAGTGGAATTGCAGCTTCCAAGTGACAAGCTGTATAAGTGCAGTTAGACCACAGATTTATGTAAAAAAAAATGCACATGCTAAAGATTTCTTACATTTACAGAATTTGGCAGACACCCAGTAGTAGCAGGGATTTGAACTCAAGACCATCATAAGTCTAATGCCTTAACCACTAAGCTACAACTTCTACAACTCCTGTGTTTTATACTACTTATGTAATAGCCTACAGTGTACTAGATTCATTATTGTACAGTCTACATACAATGTGATTTGTAATGATTTTATAAGATTGCTGGAATCGCAGAATCTGTATAAGACATTATTATATATTTTTTTAAAGCCTCTGGTTGCTATAGTCTCAGGACAAATCGATCTTACTGCAATTTCTGTTCAAAACAAAACCTTATCAGTTTACGGTTTCATTTTTCGGCATCAACATCCTGTTTAAAACGAAGGTCATTAAACCATTATGGATCACCAGTTACAGTAGAAGGAAAAACACAAAGACAAAATGTATGTTTGTGGATGCTTTATGCAAATGTATGTTTATTATTAGTGAAACCAAACTCAACATAGAGCATAAAGACATTCTTTTCTTGTAAATGTTATAAAGTGATTATGGTGTTTTGAATTACGTTAATCATCAGGACACCAAACGGAACTTTCGCTATGTTTCCACACGGACCGTTAACGAGGTGATACCGGAGAATCTGTACCCCTTCTAACTCTCATATGAATTACATAATCAGAGAATGAATGTCTCCGATGTGAATTTGTTTATTTAAGACATTATAAGCTTTCTATTTCTATATTTTATTTCTATATTTCTATATTATGTCAGCGAAATGTCAGAGACAGAGACGGCAGAGAGCGCCCCCTGTCTGATTTCTTAATTTTACAAAGATACAGTGTTTTGTTATCAAGATTTGAGTATACAAATTAAAGTAGACCCCTTATAGATTCGAACAATGAATTGTTCTTCGCTGTATGATAAAAAAAATCACTAAACATTTGTTTTACTGATCTGCAAAAACTCAACTCGAGCGCAAAAACCGCCTCGATGCACAAATCCGGCAATTAACGAGGAAAAAATGCTACAAAACGTGCTGCCGCGTTTGTCGAACCCCAGAGGGTTTAGTGGTGCAATTGGTGGCATTTATTTCCTCATAACGCTGAGAGGAACTTTTGGTCAACATTATTTTGTATTATCTGAGTAAAGAAAGGACGTCATAAAAAAATGTGTTGCGTTGAAGGTTTAAATTTCGCCTCTTTTTAATTAATTAATTAATTAATTATTTTAATAAAAATGGTCAAACAACATAAGAGAGACAGCATGGATCCAATATGGATCCAAGCTATAAATATAAAAATGTAAATTAACTTCCTGTCTTGCAACTAGCATATTCTTTGTTCTATTATCGTCTCTTTGCTGCTGCGTATTGCATATATTCTGCATTCCTGAGTGAAAAGTGTAGTGTTTTTTATGTACCTAATGCATTTGCAGGAACGTGAGGTGCTACATGTGTAACACATATCTAAAGATTTACCTTCTGTCTCAGAGAGACCTGCATTAGTGAATTTGATATGATTATGACATACTATATGGACAAAGGTATTGGGACTCCTGACATTTTTTAGAAATATGTGGTTCTTCCCCAAACTGGTACCACAATGTTGGAGGCAGGTAATTGTATAGAACAATGCCCCTGTATACGAAGCTAGCTACATGAAGCTTTACATGGTTGGAGTAGCCTGCTAAAGATCTCTGCCCTCAACCCTATGAATGGGATAAATGGGCTGACTGAACTCCAGGGTGCCTCACCTCACCTACATTAGTACCTAACATTACTGATGGCTGAAAGAGCTAAATCTACACAAGCACACTCCAAATTCTGGTGGAACATCTTCCCAGAAGAGTGAAGGTTATTATACCAGTAAATGGGAGCAAAATGTGGAAAGGGATGTTCAAAAAGCAATCTTATAGGTCAGGTGCCCACAAACTTGATAATACTAAAGATGATACTGAAGATTATATTGAAACATGCCAAACCTATATCCAAAGTGCTTAGCCTGCTAATCTGGGTAAAACATTTACAATATTAACATTTACAATTCAAATGATTTACTAAATAAGGTAAACGAGTGTTTACTGTAACATGGATTTAAAAACTCTGTGAAGCCACCTCATCCAGAATGCACTTCCTCCGTCTCCAACAGTGTCTCAGAGCTACGAGAACTAGCATCAAACAATTCATAAATTGCTCTCATGGCTGCCCATGGCAGCCACCCTTCTCTCGTGCCCTTTCCTCCCACGTTCCTACTTCAAAGCGGCCCGTACTCTTGTTCATGATTGTGGAGATGACGCCACACCAGCGTCTCTCCGTGAATCCTGTGTACACATGCAGACGAGGACGGATAACGTTTCCCCCTGCAGCTTGTCTCGGGTTTAAACGGTGACAGTGCGAGTGTTTAGCGTCATTGATCTTCCCTTTTTTTAGACTCTTGTCTGCTTTTCTGTAATCTCACACTGAGGCGTAAAACTAGAGACCTCGAACTAGTGCTCGAAATACCAGGTCAAAAATGGCACTCCGAAAACGTTCCTGTAATTACGTGTAAGTGATGTCGGTGGTCGAGGGTATACGAAAGCAAGTCTCGAATCCGAGAAAAAGGAAAACGGGTTGGATCCCAATATCACTCTCTGTGTCGCCTGACTGTGTAACGATAGCACATCTTTGGCAAACGTTTAGGATTTTAGCTGCGCTGGTCTCTGGAATTCTCCGGCTCTGCAATAGATATAACTGATTGTAAGCGTTTCAAATGAGCTCAGTGTTTAAAAAGTGATGTAATGGCATGGGGTGCTAGTAGTGGAGTTATATAACTACCGTATGCTGCATTGTACTGCTCAATTTTGTCAGTGCTCCTGCATTAAGGAACTCGCCGACTCTGAAACTATCGGCCGTCTCACCAGGCTCTTTACTGCTCTAGCTGTTAAGAATAATAAGAAGATCCATAACATTCACTGTAACCAATTAAAAAAGTAATAAACAGCTTTCTACTGGTCACCACAGTGAAATTCTTCTATCACTAATCCCAGGGTTTTAGGAGGTTGGGGGTCAGAGATGATACATCACTCCCGGAGCAAAGAGGGTTAAGGGCCTTGCTCAAGGGCCCCAAAAGTGGCAGCTTGGCAGGGATTGAACCCCTGACTTTTGATCAGTAACCCATTGTCTTAACCACTGCGCTACCACTTTACCATTTAATAATTTCTGTTTCATTGTTGTTTTTTGGTTGATTAGATTGCAGTGTGGTATTTTAAAGGAAAATGAAAAGGCGGCTCTATAATGCTTAGTAAAAATAGATTAAATGGCACATCATAATTTATGGACAAAAGAACACTGTGGACAATCACACACATTCCAGATTTAGCCCCATCCCTTTAAAATGGCTTTCTACTAGATTTTGGAGTGCAGCTGTGAAGATCTCTCCAAGAGCATTAGTGAGGTGCGGCCAGGCAAGAAGGTCTGGGGTGCATCCCGAAGTTCTACCTCTGGACGGAGTTTATTTAGAGACACTCTGTGTGGCTGAGGATGTTCCACGTGAACATCCTAAAGATCCATGAAGTTACTGAGCAACTCAAGAACTTTGAGAATGGATTTGGACCGTAATTGATATCAACAGTCTGCTACAACGGCTCAGGACCACAGGATGCATGAACAGTTCTACTACCACTGAACAGCGCACCTCAACAATGATGGAACTGCAATGAATGGACGTTCAGTGCCACCCAGATGAGGATGGGCTCACTTTTATGTATGGTTTCTCTCATGGTTTCTTCCTCATGCCATCTCAGGGAGTTTTTTTTGCCACTTTCTTGCTCATTAGGAATAAACGTAAAAATATAAGAAAAACTTAAAGTCATTTCACTTATCCATTCCTATACACAACTTTATAACCTTTGTACAGCTGCTACTCTTCTACTCGTTTGTACACGTGCACTTGATGTAGTCCTGTGTATAGTTCTGTTTGATCTAGTTTTGTGGTATTAGGTGTTCATTAATGTTGTTTCATGTAGCGCCCTGGTCCTTGAGGAACATGGCTTTCTTTCACGGGTGTAATTACTATAAATCCACTTGACTTGACTGTGCCTTCGCAGAGCTCGCGTTATGCCTGAACAGGTTTGCGCCTCTTCGTAGCAGTGATGCACACAATGCCGTTTTGTTCAGTTGTGTGCTCTCAATTCAGTTTGGGGAAGAAACACATCTAGGATTAAAGGTGCACAAACCCCATACAGTGGAATTCAATTCATTTTGATTTGTATAGCACTTTTAACAATGTACATTCTCTCAAAGCAGAGATAAAGAGGTTATAATGATATATAGGTTTTGTGTCTATAGGTTTGTTTATTATAATTGTACGTTTATTCCGAGCCAGTGGAGACTGTGGCAAGATGGTGTGAGGAAGAAACCTTGAAAGGAAACCAGTTTCAAAAAGGAAGCCATCCTCCGGGTGTCACCGAATGTTCTTTCATTACAGTTTCATCGTTGTTACGATGTGCAGTTCAGTAATAGACGCTTAATTGCCGAACGGTTTATGCAAACTGCAGTCCTGAGCCGTTGTAGCAGACTGTCGATCTCAAATGGTCTCCAGTTGAAGGGAATTCCGTCCAGAGGTAAAGCGTCGGGATCCTAATTAAGGCAGATCCGAAGAGAAGAAAGAGACAGGAAGCTGGGACAGGGTACAATTTTGAAACTGCTCTAGGTTTCTGTTTTATGGGGTTAAAACATTAATGTTGATAAAAGTACAATAATAATTCAAAATGAAATAATGGCAGTGTTTGTGTGATCCAGTAAGCAGTATAATGTTACTGTATAATGTTGTAAAAGTTTTTTAAAAATCTGGATATTTTCTGCAAATTTTAGATTTCAGAGAATCTTTCTAAGTCCTACTTTTTGCTTATTAAAACCATTGCTAACACATTAATACAAGCAGCATTTTTTTTTTAAACAAATATTCAAATCAATTAATTTTTATTTGTATTGAGCTTTTAACAATGGTCTCAAAGCAGCTTTACACAGATAATGCAGTAAGAAAGAATGAATAAGATTGGTCTTATCGCCAGTGGCGATTGTGGGAAGGAAAAACTCCCTAAAACGGCATAAAGTAGAAACCTTGAGAGGAACCAGATTAAAGAGGGAACTTATTCTCATCTGGGTGGCACCGAATGTCCATTTATTACAGATAAACAATGTTGAGGTGGAAAGTGATGGTGGTCCTAAATCAGTGTAGCAGACTGTTGACATCAAGTACAGTCCAAATCCATCCTCAAAGCTCCTGTGTTACTCCGTAATTCCATGGATCCACAGGCTGTTGATGTGAAACCATCCACAGCTGCACAGAGTGGCCTCCAATCCAGACACAGACTGAGACGAAGCAGGCAGATCCGTGGAGAGGATAGGGGCAGGAACAGTGGTCTAAATAACCTTTATTAAACAGTTTGTTGGATACGTAACATTATATCAAATTGAAACTCAATCTATTGTATTGTTACACCCCATATTATTATAAAATACGGATCTGTTCATATGGGTGTGGTCTCCACCAGAAAGACCATGCCCCTATTCATAGGGGGTGACTGAATGCAAATCCTATCACTTGGACCTTCTCAGTGAACAAATCTCCACCTAATTGAACACAGAATACGATGAGCCTAAAAGCGCTCTTCATTAGAAAATCCTTCATCCTTCAATCCACCAGTACAATTTCTGAGTCTTGTATCATATATGCCAAGGTGCAATGAAATGGTTTTGGCAGCTTGTGGAGATCTGACACCTTTCCAAGACATTGCATGCTGATACTTGAGTACTCCTGCCCATTTCTACTGCTCAGTGCTGAAAAATGGTTTCTGCAGGTTTCACAAAGTCAAATTAAAGACTTTCGAAAAGCATTCTTAAGACCATTAAGAATGAAATTTAAGACATACATCACGACATCAGAAATACACACACAATACTTTGTTGGTAACCCGCTTCAAACAAGCAATTCTTTTTTTTTAAGCCAATTATCGTTAAACTTGCACTTCACCGTCGCTTCCAAATAAAATTCGTTTTAACGTCTGTGGTACAATCCAAGAGATTTGCGCCAAAAAACAGAAAGCCGATTGGCTGTTGCATGTCGGTCTCATTTCTAGTCGTAATACAGCGAATTATATTTGGACAAGCGAAAAAAAGAACTAAAACACCATGGAAACTAACAAACAAACGCATTCTAAAGTCCTGTTGGAGCATTTCAGTGAGCAGTAGTGGTAGCGTTACATGGATATCGGAAAATTAGGAACTGTTAATGATTTAAAACCAAGAAACAGCGAATTGTAGACTTTTTTAAGACCCAGCAGAAACCCTGTGAAAGCATCACGCCTCCATTTTTATACTGAGAGCACATTTATGACTTCTGTCAAATCAGAACAACTGAAAAAAGGATCCACTAAAACAAATAATTTACATGAATAAGATAAGAAGATTGACAGCATCCCCTTAACTTTCCAACAAAACACACACACACACACTCTCAAGTAAGGAAGGAAATGCTTCCCTGTTGGGAAAACCAACTCGCAGGTTCACAGCCTCTTTTAGAACCACCAGCCTGCTCCCTGTGTAAGAGTGTGTGTGATTGTGTGAGAGTGTGTGCACCACCGGGCTCTCATTAAAGATGTAACCGTGACCTTCCCCACTCGTAGACAGCCAATAAACGTTTTCCTGTCCACACAGTCGTTTGCTGACCGGACAAACTCGCTTCAAAAGCCATTCGGAGCCTTGACTCTAAATCCAACCGAAGCCTACAGGGTGAATCCGCAACACACACCAAATGCTTTTTTACTTACTTCGATAAGGAAGTCTCCAGTGCGCAGTCCGGCCTGCCATGCGACCCCACCCTCGTCCACAGACTCCAGATATTGCAGGGCGGGAAAGGCTGGGGTCGGGCTGAACTCCTCGATCGGGGTGTCGGCTGAAAGTCCACATGGGGGCACAGAGAGTGGGAAAAAAAATTGTTTCATGGGAGAAACCAAGGACCTTAAGACAGACATCATTTTTATTTTTTATTTTATTTAAACGTCATTCATTATCACCAAGACATTTGGGGGTCCAAGCACCAACCTCAACTCAGACATGTGGACTATCAGTGGAAACTTCCGGTGGTTTCATGAGGATAGATGACAACACTGCTTTGCAATCATATATCCAGATGCCCGGCCCTACATGACTGGGAAATCATGTTCTTTATGTATAGCTGCTCAGTGGACAAGTTCAAGTTCAAGTCTACTAATACAATGGACACGTCTACTAATACATTTTTTTCCCATCCACCAACTACAGAAAAGGGGATTTGATACAATACTAGTCAGGCTTGTTATGGTGTCCTGGATTTCACCAACCCCCCTCCAGCTAGACTCCCCTTAAGTCATACTACAGCGCCATCTGTTTCTCCGAAAAACCCTTCGGCAGTGTAATCTGCTACGGTGCTAAAAACATTACACTGCTACCTTCGCTGCCATTTCTAGCATGTCAGTATCTTCATCATGCTTTACAGTTATCAAAGAACACAAAAGAAAGTGCTGATCAGAAATAATTATGTTTCTCTGACATCTATCTGAAGTGACTTACAGTTACAGGGGGCAGAATAGTGAGCAGTTCAGACTCAAGGGTTCAACCTATCACTGAATTTCATTCTCTGGGATGATCATTGGATCAAAACTGTAACTGTGTCTTTATTTACAGCAGGATAGATAGGACAGTATCTCGGTAAAAAATTAGGATCAGCCAACAAACTACCACCAGATTTGTTAAACACATGAGAAACATATATTTTTGTTAGGGTTCAGGCTCGGGTCAGAATTCCTGCCTTTGTGTCTATCACTTTTTGGGCCTTTTTTTCTTCTTGTGAGAGAACTTTTGATTGCCTGTCAAAATTTGGATAATTCTATGCATGTTCCTTTTTGTTTCTATACAACAAACTTCTTCTTCTTCTTTCGGCTTCAGTCGCTACAGCGGATCATCCGTCTCCATACCCCCCTGTCTTCTACATCTGCCTTTTTCAACCCAACTACCTGCATGTCTTCCCTCACCACATCTATAAACCTCCTCCTTGGTCTTCCTCTTTTCCTCCTTCCTGGTGGCTCCATCCTCAGCATTCTCCTACCGATATACACCATTTCACTCCTCTGCACATGTCCAAACCATCTCAATCTCACCTCCCTCACCTTGTCTCCAAAACGTCCTACATGCACTGTCCCTCTTATAAACTCATTTCTAATCTTGTCTATCCTCGTCACTCCCAACGAACACCCCAACTTCTTCAGCTCTGCTACCTCCAGCTCCACCTCCTGTATTTTACTCAATGACACTGTCTCTAAACCGTACAACTAAAGGGCAAATACACAACAGCAAATGACTGGAAGGACGTTTTGTGGACAGATGAGTCTATATTGCACATTTTTTAGGGGTTAATAATGGCTCCAATTTCATACTTCAACAACATGCGATTCTGTTGGAACCAACTTCACCGTACAACCAGAAAATTTCTCAAAGCATACATCCAAGATCTGTGAGCATTTTTATAGAGCAAACAGTCGTCTAGAGTGTTATCTATCATAGTACCTGCCCAGTCTTCATACCTAAATCCTATTAAACTGCTCTGAGATGATGGATGTTCACAAGAAAGAGTATACTGAACTATACTGAACACCTTCGGCAGGGTGGCAACGTATTTGAGCTGAATGTTGGCGGGAACTGATACCAACAATCTGTAAAGCTCATTCATTCTAAAGGGACAATTTTTTTTATATTTTTTATGAAAGTCTGGACATTTCTATATTTGTTTTGTTTGTATTGCATTAATGAACAAAATGAACATGCACGCCTCATCCTTAGAGTTACCAGAACAATAGGTGTATCCAAAAAACTTTTTTTCATAGGCATTATATGATTTCTAAGCATTTCTAAGCACACTTTGTACTTTGTGACGTCACAAGTGTTTAAGAAGGACACCCGCGCCCTTTGATGTCATCGAATTGTTTCAATGTTGCGCGTGAAGTTGATCAACTTTTTTTTTTTCTTTTACCGCGGCAGCTTTTGGTGCACCGGTTCGAGGAGGTGGAAGAGGAGGAAGAGGAGGATGAGGAGGATTGGGGGGGTCGTTTAAACATGGAAGGTGGTATAATTGTTTTGCTTTGCTCTTACCTTTCGCTCCTCTCAGCACGAAGCCGAAACCCTCGTTGTCCTTCTTCTGCAGGACCACGGTCTTCTCGTCGATGACGCAGTCGCTGTGGAGAAATTTGCGCGCACAGCGGCCGTTAGTGCAGGCGGCCGTCATCCGCACCAAGGCAACCGAGTAGTGCGGCTTCATCGCGCCGGAGCTCCTCATCCTCCTCTTCGGTTTCACTGAAAGCGACTTGCCAACGCACTACAGATTTTTTTCCTTTTCCTTCGACCGATCGGAAACGCGAGCCTCGCTGACTATCATCTCACACACGGCGGCATGGCTGAGAAAAGCTTCCCCGATCCGCCTCCGGTCCGGTCCGGTTCGGTTCGGTCCGCCCGATCACAACCCGAGGCTTCGCATTGGACTTAGTTTAACCTGTTCCCACCCGCATTGCGTCTCCGGTGGAGCGATTTAAAATCCGAGAAATATGTCAAACGCAGTATGAAAAATAAATCAATATATAGAAATAAATCTATAGAAATCCTGCAGTCTGATGCTCAGCTTTAGGGGGGAAAAGACGCTTATTGACGGTCAGACTCGCGGTTAAGGCAGGAGTGGGCGGGGCCGATGGAGCGCAAGACATATAGGTGAAGGATGAGAACACATGGCTCGGGTAGGGGGGAAAAAAAGATGAGTGTAACATATGATGTTGACCGAGAGAGACAGAATGAGAGGGATGGATGACAAACGCGTGTAAGAAAATGGACTATGAGGTCGGGAGAGCTCAGAGGTTAAGATCGATTTCTGATCAGAAGGTTGTGAGTTCAAATCCCCCCACAATGAATGTTGTAAATAAACGAGAAAAAAAAGGTGAGATGAAACGACAAGAGAAAAAAAATGACACTTCTTTCGATCCATAGCTCCTTGAGAGCATCCGGAGGAAGGTTCTAGGAAGTCAGTGAGAACAGATTAGGTTCTTCTTTGAAATTCATTTTGGGCAAAGAGTAAAAGATGGAACAGATGTTTCTCTGCCAACCCTGAGATTCAAACACACAACCTTCTGATCAATAGAGCAGAACCCTGAGCCATTACCCTTAATCATGAATAACAGAGTAATCCTGGTCAGGGTTTGTGTAGGATCCAGAGTCTATCCTGGGAAACACTGAACACAAGGTATAAGGAGTACACCTTGAAAGGGGTGCAAGTCCTTCACAGGGTACCTTGCATTCATTCAAACACAAATCTTGTGCTTAATTACCATAAACTATCCACATGGTGATCATTCAGTGAGGAGACAGTTGTCTATTTAAGATTTACAGAAGTCTACAGTATCAGCGCATTGGAACAGAGGAACCGAACTCCAGCACCACCTCCATCAACTCAAAACAAACAATCGTTTAGCCATGGGTTATGACAACAACGACTCCATCTATTCATCTGTCCATTTCAAAAACAGTTTTTAGACATATTAATGTGGCTTTAATTCGTTTGTGGATGGTTAATTCTACACTGGTGTTTAGTGCAAATCAGTGGTGCACAATAATAAACAACATGTCATTCATTAGTGTACTTAAATAGCTTTCAGTACTCAGTATTTCCATATGGGGATTCTTTAACTTCAACACATTTCAAAGTTGATAAAAACCTAACTGGTCAAACACGTAGCAAGCCACCAATCAGGGTCGAGCGCCGCTCTGGTTTGTTATGTTTGCCGTGTGGTGTATCGACTTATCACCAACATACGGTTCAGCATCAGTTCAACAGCGAGCAGAACATTTCGAGAGGAATGTCAACACCCGTGGCCTTCTTGCATTTCTTTAAGTAGTAGAAAAGTAGTAGGTAAGTCGTTTTTTCGAAGTTGAAAAGAAGGGTTTGATCATTTGAATAGACATCAATCAGTGTTTGACTCATTAATATCATTCTATTAATAGATACAACAAAATGATAATAGGAACATTATAGTGATACTTTCTTTCGGCTTCTCCCATTAGGGGGTCGCCACAGCGGATCATCCGCATTCATGATCCGCATCTTCCTAACGAAACCCTCCCCATTTATCCGGGCTTGGGACCGCCACTAAGAGTGCACTGGCTCGTGCAACCCTGATGGTTGGGGTTGGTTTCCTGACCAGGGATCAAACCTGGACCGCAGTGAGAGCCGCAGTGAGAGCGCCGCATCCTAACCACTAGACCACCAGTGACCATTATAGTCATAATAAATCCTAATACTTTGGTTACTTAAGTACATTTGAAGGCAAATCATTTTGTGCTTTTACTCAAGTGAAGGTTTAAAGGTACACTTTTACTGCTACTGGATTAATGTCACTTAGTGTATCTCTACTTGAACTCAAGTACATGGTTTGTGTACATTTATAAATAGAGAGAAATACACACTTCCCTACCCTACACAAAACAGATCAAAACACAGATTAGCAATATACCTGGACCCTATATTTGGCTCTCATGTGTAATAAGAATTGCATTGACGGCTCACTTGATGCTCAGATAAAAGCCAGACTGCACGCCAATCAAAGCTTTTGACGTTTCCGAAAAAAAATAAACGCTGACAAACTGTAAAATGAGTTTGAATAGGAATGCGGGAAGGACGAGCTGACTCCTGCAGCATGATGCATGGTTACCATGGTTACGAGTTGGAAGCAGGGTGTGTTTCAGTGGGGTTTTTTGGTGTGTATTTAGCCCTTTGCAGGGAACAAATGTCCCTGTGATGTTAGAAATATAAAATAATATTTGTATTATGGAGTCATTAAACGATTTGCTTTGGCATTAGTGTGGGCATAGTGCAATTCAAGTCCACTTTAGCCAATTGAAGTTCCAAATGTAAGACAATCACTATTTGTGCTTTGCAGACTGATCCCTAGTTTGGTAGTCAGGGTTTTGTTCAGGAAGTCAGCCATTTAAAGGACTGTCTCATTAAAAATAATCCTTTTCGGTGTATTTGAATGATTGCTTGCCCCAGAAATTTCACAATGCACTGCAAAAACCAAGGAACATCAGTGATACAAGGCACAAAAAAATGGCAGAAAAAAATCCAGACAAACTTTATCTAGTAGCTTGTTGTATGATGTTTTTCACCTTTTAACCCTTTGCATTATTAAGTCCTTCTATCATAGATTTACAAACTGTTATATTTGAATCTCCTGTTCATAACTTCTAAGCAGATTGTGGAGGGCCATCAGAGACAGCAAGGGGAAGGCCTGGCTGGTCTAAATTTAGAATCACTGATGTACATTTTTTGTCCATGTATTTGTTTTAAATTTCTCATGAAAGTCTATTATCTTCATAGCGTAGTGTTTCTCAGGTGCGTTGATGCTGCTGCACTACCGTATTTGAGTTTTGGTTTGAGTTTATGTCTAATCAGATTTCAGCCAGCAAAAATAGACCTTGTTAGATTAAAATTGGTTACTTGGAGCTGTTGTTTTAACCAATCATACTGCAATTTGCTTACTCTAAAGCTCTTGAGATGGCATAGAAACACATCTGAAATTTTACATTCTCTTTGATTGGATGGTCAGAGAGCAGACTAATGCAATTCACATCTGTCACAAACTGCACAAGCTCAAATATATACATGTAAATTTAATAGCAATCACAATGGCTCACAGAGGAGAAGAACATCTCTAGGTTACGTATGTAACCCTGGTTTCCTCAGGGAATGAGACGCTACTTCAACAACTGCTTCAAAGTATGCCTGCAGCACAATGTATCATTGGGCATTTGGAACATACCCTGGTTTGGGGTAGAGAAAAGCACTGGCCATGCCTAGGGTAAACTCAAGGAGAGACGGGGGTCACGGAAAAGGCCTGAAGGTCCCAGACGGAGGAAATAGCCAAAAGAAATACAGTCTAAACTGTAAGAAACTTCAAGTGCACTTCGGGGAAAGGCTAGAAGGGAGGCTTAGTGAGGGCCTCCAGAACTAAAGCCAGGTCCCATACAGGCAGCCTAGGTCACACCCAAGGCCTCAGCCTCCAGGTGCTGTGGAGGAAACGTGTCACTAACTGGCGCTTGCCCAGTAACTGCTCAGCAAGCGGAGCACGATAAGCCGCAATAGCCGACACGTAACCTTTCAGGGCGGAAAGAGACAACTCTGTGGCAAACTGTCCCTGCAAGAACTCCTGTACTGAACCGACCGGGCAGTTTACTGGGTCCAACTGGTGGTGCTCGCACACATACATTTCGTGACATATGACCTCCTCGTAGGGGGGGCTCTGGATTGGAGAATGGTCCTTACGAGTCACAGCACAAGTCACCACCTCCAAAAGCTTCTCAAATGAAGTAGTGTCTGCAGGTTCACTGGCATCCATACCCTCCCTCTCCTCGGAGGAAAAGAGGAAAAGGGGTAGAGCACAGTGCTCCCACCACAGGGGACATGAAACCGCCGAATGGCATGCTTCCAAACCCTGGAAGAAGGCGCTGTATCTGGCAAGTGAAGCCCACCTCCAAGCGCGTCTGCCAGATTCATATGTGCCGCTTTGCCTTTGCAAAAGAAGGGCCAGAACCACGATGAGTGCGAGCGCCCTTATCAAAGAGCGCTCTGGTGGAGCGGAGTGTCTGCAAGGACATGCGGCCACAATGAGAGCAGTTGGCTCTCTCGAGAACGACTGAGCAGGCTTCGCTCCCAGGCAAGCTACACACAAGCTTTGTGTATCCCCCCTGTGATAAAACGGGGGCAAGGAGGAACACACAGCCGGTACTCATGCTCGTGAACAAACAGAAGCTAGGGTCATCTTCACCGCTTGAGCTTTTATAGCTTCCTGGTTGTGTCGTCACCCAGCCTGCGACATTGTGCCTTTCTGTTGGACAGATTACACACATGATTCAGAGCATGGACACGTGAAAGCGTCCCAAAGTGTTGTAGAAGCAGCTCGAGTTCCTGATAGGGAAACTGATGTGGTTGCAGATATACTTATATATATGCATTCATTCTCACTGCATGAGATACCTGTTTGTGATGCAGCGCTCTGTTACACAGCTTTTCTGTATAATATTGATAGTTTCTATAGCAGTGGTGTCATAATGAAGGAACTAAGAAGTGGATTGATTCAGGCAGGACACCACCTGGTGTCAAATGCACATCCTGCCACTGTGAGGAGGTGATTTGTCAAGAGTAATAAATGTGTCAGAAGAATATACAGTCAGGATTGGAGTTGGCTCCCATGCTAGGGGTTCATGAACAGGCCACAATCTGGACAATAAATAAATAATGTGGCACTTTTTAGGAAATAGTAATAAATAGGTTTTGCCACCATTATTTTATTAAATTGGAAAAAAAAAAATAGGGTTTTGGAGGTATCGGTGGATATTTTGACACAAACTGAGTGATCAAGCCAACAAAATTATATTATGTATATTAAATATTTTATTATAGTGTTATTTTTAATTATAGTGATATACTGTAGTGAAACCAAAGCTAAATATGAAGCTGAGTGATTGGTGTCCAAATGTGCACTGAGGCAGGGTCCTTACCAAAACCAGAATTGTACACCAGTGGTCCCCAACCGCGGTCATGGGCCAATTGGTACCAGGCCACACAGAAAGAACACATAACTTACATTATTTCCATTTTATTTATTATCTGATTCTAAACAATGTTTTATTTTGGATATTTACCGAAATTCATGTTTTTTATTATATTTAGAAAATACCAGTTTGTATGCTGCTCGTATCATTTTATTTTGTTGTATTTATCCGTCACACCTTAAAGGCCGGTCTGTGAAAATATTGTCTGACATTAATCCGGTCCGTGGCGCGAAAAAGGTTGGTGACCCTGTTGTAAACCATATACTGATTCACCACCAAGGGAGCTAGAGAGCTAAGTGAGATGCAGCCTGGGTATATCGGAATGTAGCTAACAAGGAACGCAGGTTTCGTGCACTTCTTACGCAATGAGAAATGTGCCAGTGCCAGTGTCAATCCAATACGGGTCAGGTCAGAGGTTTTTTTTAATTAAAATGTAAACTTTGGATCTTTTCCTAAGATTTCAAATAAAAATGGGAAATCTATTTATTTATTTATTTTTATGTAACAGTAGTGCTAGTGACACATATCATGTATCTGATAAATGACTTAAAACCGTGATTTGTTATTTGTCAGTATCGCCCAGCCCTAGTTTCGAATGCAATTTAAAATAATTCAAATAAAATAAAAATATACAGTACATCCAGGGACACAAAAAAGGCAAATACAATACTAATATGTTCAACGGTATCTTAGCCAGTGAGCTAATTCCTCACTTTGTTTACCATATGAATCAGAATTTGACATAAATTGTGCTACCAAAAATTTTATTAGAACTTTCTGCTCTGGGTTATTACAGAATTTAAATCATACATTGCAGTCCATGGACAGAAATTTCAAATTTAAAACATACTGTATAAGAATAAAATCTTATTTTGTCAAATTTTTTTGTCCATATGTATTTCTGATCTTATAAAATATATTTCCATTAAGAAGTCCTTAGAATTGAGGCCAACATACAGTATGTACACACACAATCCTATAATTCTAAGGTTTTTAAAATGATGGCGGAATAAATGTAATCATTCGCCTCACAGCAAGATCTCAGTGCTAGTTCTGTTCCTAGACCATCAGAAGTTTTATTCTCGTATACCTACCTGTGCTCCCTCCACTGGCTTCCTGTAGCTGCCTACATCAGATTTAAAACTAACTAGTGTTCCTACAAAGCCATAAATGGACTGCAAAGCATTTACAGTAGTATCATTCTTTAGCTTTCTATATTTGTCATGCTGATACAGTTCCAGAGACTTGTAGAATCAGTGCCAAGACACATCAACTGACAATATGCTGAAGGATCCTCGTGGCCCTAACACACTTTAGGCTGGGTTTTTCTTTGAATTGTCAGCCGACTTATAGTGACAGTAAGTAATGAGTTTGACCAACAATCCTGGCATAAAACATAAAAATGGTAAGTACTAAATACATTTAATGCCCAATAAATGTTCAGATCCTCAGTCTGCACATTACTATTTTCCAGTTGGATGGTTAATGGTGTACATACACATTTGCCATTTGGCTGATGCCAAATACCATTTGTCTTATTTGTACAACTGAACAGTTGAGGTTTTAGGGCCTTGTTTAAGGACCCAGGAGCAGCAGCAGTGCAGTGCTGGGATTCAAATAATGACCTTTCGATTAGGTGTCCAACATATTAACCACTGAGCTTCCACTTCCCTGGTGAAGGCCAAAGCACAGAGATTCTACCCACAGAGCCCTAAGTGGTAAAAAACTTTACCGTTTCCGTAAAACGGAAGAAAACAGTACTTTTAAACATTTATTTGAATTAAAAAGAGAAATTTGTATTTTTGTGCAGGATGTTAAATAGGGCTGGGTGATATGATATCAATATAATATAATATAATAGTAAAACCGAGAGAAGTTTTCGACTTAGCTGTTTTGTTAAACGTATTTATTTATTTATTTATTTATCTCGACCCCTGGTACAACTGGAACAAATAAAACTTTGGACTTTGGCTGGTTTTTTTTGGTTGCTCTTGCTTTGATTTTGACCCTTGGTACAACCCCCATGTGACAGGAGGTTGGGAGGGCCGCCCACGCGACCTCGGCTAGATCACAATCCACTTGTAATAGCATAAATGACCGATATCTAAAAAAATGTATTTAAAAATGTAAAAAAAAAAAGGTTCTTTTAATGTCTTAAATATTAATTATTT
>MU551748.1:1646028-1657174 GCA_024362625.1 Silurus asotus
TATATATATATACATACATACACACACACACACACACACACACACACACACACACACACACACACACACACACACACACATATACTGCTTCTTTACAAGAAACATGACCCATAACAGAAAAAGTGTCATTTTAATGCATTGCATAATCAAAACCAATTTAATACCTAAAAGCTTCATACTTCAATATTTCTTTCCATACTGCAATTAAGATCAGGACAGATTGTCTTCATTTGATACCTCATATGTAAACATTATACTATACATGAAAAACAAAAGGTCCTGGAGTAATAATTCAGCAACGGAAGGGTGGGTTTTACCTTCCATCATCTCCCTTATGGAATATGTTGCGTACATGGGGAAATAATCAATAACAGGGTGGTACGATGTGTGGATTACTGAATCAAGCTTCGTTACCTGTGCATCCTGAAGTGTTTTAAAGTTGGCCATATTTTCTGAATGAGGTAGATTTGATTTGTGTATCGTTTGCAAATATAGTTATATTTGCAGGTTGTGATTGTGGAATGTCTATGAAATAAAATGCTGCATAATATTGGAGCTACAAACTAAAACAATATATAGGTTATTAAGCAACAAGCTGTATCCCTAGGAAGATACTCTACCAAGACTAACAATAGAGACATATTTTATAAATGATCAATAAACTGTGTATTACCTAACAATTCGCCATATCAACAATCAGCATCACTATGTTTGAATCGGTTCATTACTAGCCATTGATTTCAATTCCCTGTGAAACAGTGATTACTGTAGAATCTGCAAATCGGCCGAGTAACACAATCCTGTGCTGTGTCTTGCAGCCAGAACTTTCTTCAGAGCTGTCGTTATAGAAAGAAAACCTCTGACCAATCAGAGTCAAGGATTCAACAGCGCTATGGTATTAACGGTCTTAAAACATGCTGCCGTCACGCCAATGACATTTCACGTAACTTAGCAACAGAACCTTGAAGAGAGTCACTCATTTTCTGTGAGAATGTCAGTCTCAGATGATACTTATAGATGAGCTCTATCAAAAAAATATAACAGATGCATTATTATTTAGCATTTAAAACAGAACAAGTCTAGATTTATGCGACTAACTGTTCATTAAAGCTAGGCTAAGAATTATATCACAGCAGTTGCCTAAGCATTTACAAATTTCATTTTATTATATGTCTTTTAATATGTTAAATATTGAAACAGAATGCATTAAAAAATAGGCCAAAATCTGTTATAAATGTATACAAACCTAAATGTTATTTGAGTTGCATGAGACTGTGACGATCTGTAAACTTTCAAGAAACTCTTCGCAAGTCAACTGAATTACAGCATCCCTGCACAAGCACCTTGATATTCTCATTCAATAAGTTTCTTATGACATGTCACCTTATGATAAAGCGAAATGCATTCAGATTGCATTAAATTGTAAAAACGCTGGCGAGTGCATTTTGCAAGTGTCCGTGACAATAATAATTGTGTGTGTTGCATGCAGTGATTTAGTCCAAAACCGATTTCCCAGGCTGAAAGATGCGAAGCGGTGCATGGAGCAAGACTTGTGCAGGGATCTGAACAAGACTCCGAGCTTAAACACCCTGAGCACAAGCATATGAATATGTAACAGCTCACATGCACATAAACCAAACGCTTTTAACACTCATTTGCAAAATATGACATAACGCTCAAGGATTTCATATACGAGTGTGCGCTCGTGTGCGAAGTTCCAATAAAGATAAACAGTACCTCCGAAATGAACCTTCTTCCTTATTCTGGGAATCTCATCCATCTGGCCTCCTGTTGCCTTCAAATCGTAGAGCCAATCGCAGGAAATGCTCGATCCCCCCCGAAACATATGAAAAAAAGGGGAGCAAGCACTCTTTGTCTCCCTCTATCTCCTTCTACCTTCCCCTCTTCCTCCTCCTCTCCCAGTCGCTCCCTCCAGCCCTGCACTAGCTCCACATAGCCCCCAAACTTTTTTCACCCATCAAACCTCATCATAGAGGTAGAGAAGAGTTGCACTGAGGAAACGCTCTAATGCAATCTCTGGATCTCTCTCTGCTGTAAAAGAACGAGTGTACGTGTGTGTGTGTGAGAGAGAGAGAGAGAGAGAAAGAGAGCGAGAGAGTGAGGAAGAGAGAAAAAAAAAGATACGAAAATGAAAAAAAAAAAATCTTGCTAAGGCCCACTCCTTAGCAACAGGCTTGTACAGTGTAGAGCATGTTTCCATGGAAATGTATCAATCAGGAATGTGCATGAGTGTTGCACATTCGCGGAAGGTTCAAGAGACGTCAACACACTCGGCACTCGCGTCTAAAAGCCAGCAGCGTCATCAGCAGCACGAACACTGGAAAAGTGCAGACGCTTCAGCACATCAGCTGTCGGATCACACACTGTGATGCTACGGATCGACAGAGTGACCTTAATTCTTTTTTATTGCAAATTGGGACATGTTGAGGTTTTAGTGAAACGATGAGATTATTCGGGCAGAGGATGCATAATATAACTAGCATAATAAGGGTACACACTGAGCCTGTGTGCAGACTAAGCCCTTTTTCTCACTCATCCACATATTATGCATAGAATAGAATCATATAGGATACGGCAGCAAGGTGGGATGAATGTAGACACTTGAAAGCTCTGCTGCCAGCATTTTCACAATCGAGCGAACTTTCAGCGGCACTGTGCGAGTTAGCTCATAGTGCCTTGTTTACCCTATTGTGCTGGAGTGCATTGGGCAGAGAAGAACCCAAGAGGCCAAGGGTAATTCCCAGCATGATGCTACCATCACTATGCTTCAGTGTGGTGCTAATGTTCTTAGTGTTTTTGCCAAATCTCCAATTTGGCAACCTTCATACAGATATACTTAACCTAACCTTCTCTCCTTTTCTCTTTTCCTCTGCCGCTCTGTCAATTTGATCATTTGGTACCACTGACCACTGCTCCTCCATCCATAAAGATCCACGAAGTTACTGAGCAACTCAAGAACTTTATAGATAGATTTGGACTGTAATTACTATCAATATCACTACAATAGGACCACAGGTGACATGAACAGTCCTGCATTTAAGCACCTTTTATTTAATAGTACACTTCGAAAATGATGGACCTGTAATAAATGGGTTTTCTCTGCCACCCAGATGTGGATAAAGTTCCATTTTGAGTCTGGTTCCTCTCAAGGTTTCTGCCTCATGCCATCTCATGGAGTTTTTCCTCGTACAGTTGCCGCTGGCTCGCTCATAAAGAAAACGTATAGGCACTAAACTTTCGCTTACACAACTTTATATCCTCTTTATCTACGTAAAGCTACTAAAGTAATTGCCTATTGTTAAACGTGCTATACAATACCACGCACTGAATTGAAAGAATTGAAACTGTCTTACTGATGAATAGCTTTCATTAGACAGTTGTGTCCTTTAATTTAATAAATAATTGGATTATGGAATTATTAATTGAGAACATATTATGGGATGTTTCATTCATTACCAAAACCTTGATACTTTTCCAGAAATCTTCTACTTGTTTTGATAGCGATTGGTCTTTACGGTGCTATTTGTTTGCTAATAGTGCTGTTTTGATTACATATTTATGGCATGTGACAAACCCCCTTATCCAGATTGACTTACAATTAATATTATTAATCCACCATTATAACTACTGAGCTTCCCCATTAATATATCACACAAAGCTTATTTTTTAATATACAGTATTTACAATAAACGACACAATAGCCAATGCCTTTTTTACAAGAAAAACTAAACACAGTGCAGAGGCAAGCTAAGATGCCAGTGTACACCTAGTTAACGATGCTCACTCGCCAATTAATCGAATACATACGAATACATACAACAATTTCTGCAAATTACTGAGTGTAGCCCAACTATTACTATGTACACCCTGATATTACCCTTTTACCCATCCATCAGATGAACCACCTCTGATAAAATGTTACTTGGATGGTAAACTATTCTCAGGATAGACTAAAAAGATCCTGTGTTGTTATATATGGTTTTCCCAATATAACACCCTTCACACGTCTTCACTGTTGTTTCCTTCCCTTGTGCAACAGGATTCACAGATTTGACCACTTCTGTTTACACACAAACGATTTCCTCAAACACTTCTCAAACCCCTAGACTATTAACAATAGTAACATGCATAAACCCACAGTCCTCAGGTGACTCTGGTGAGAAATATAGTATGGTCACTTTGTTATCCCAAAGGACCCTGCAAATTGAGTGTCATGCTGTAAAATCTGAGGGATGCACAGACCAAAAATTAGTTTTATAGGCGTTCAAAGAGTAGAAAAGCAGGAAAAACAGAAAGTTAATAAAAAAAATGTATAAATTGCAAAAAGTGAAAAACTAATTTCCGCGATAAACGAATGCTTTATACGAATGTTTAATACAATAAATCGTCTAACCACACTTTTAAAAACACACACAGAAAACATTTGCAAGAATATAGGAGATACATTTTGTGTAAATTTGTAGAAATATCACATTTATAGTGAGTACTTTAGTACAGTAGCCAATGCGTAGTTTCTCTGCTTGTTTATTGGCTGAAGTGTCCTATGGCGTCAAATAAGGGGAGGAGTTAAAGATACACATTATAGCGTTCTTTATTTTCTTTGGATCAATCTGGTGAGTTTTCAACTCTGCACTTTTTTTGTCGTCAGAGTATACTACAACCAATAAATAAGCGTAAACGCACGTTTTGTTGTAGCGCTACTCATTTCTTATGAATTTTAGCATCCGCGCATCGCGCTTTCGTAAACAACACGAAGTGTTCTTTGTCTCAGGTAAATTTATGATACACTGTACAGTATTTCAGGTAAACTTTTACTTTATTTCATAATTAATAATTATTGTTTTTATTAATAAAAACTGTACGTCTGTATTCATTCTTTACCAGTAATCTCTTTATCCTGGCTGGAATAGACAGGCTAAGGCAAGGCACGGTGTATAAGCGGCACTTTAGCGCAACTTAGCCAGAGTGCATGTCTGAACATTTTAAAGAGGTGAGAGGAAACCGGAGGACCCTGACGAAGCCTATGCATGCACCAGATCCTAAGATTTTCATCATATCTCGCAGCTGTGTGGTGCCGACTCTACATGCTGCAACAGTATGCCACAATTATAGGACTCTGTATCAGCTTCTAAAGTGTTGCATCATGCTCTTGAAGAAAAAGTTCCTACCGCTACATATAAGAGTATATGGATAGGGTGACAGTCTAATAAGCTCTCCAGATAAATATTAGTCACATATGTTAACAGCTAGTGTCTTGCCCAGTGGCAACAGGTTGTACAGCTGGACGTAAGCATAAGCATGCTATCATTCATTATTCCATTGTTATTTGTTGGCCAGACTTTGAGGTTGCCTTTTGAGGCTTGTGTGCAAGAAGAACAGCACACTGACCCTCCTACGTTGCAGTATGACAACTGTGAGGCTCATTGTGCCAAATCTAAGCCTGATGGAACATTGGGACACTTTGAGTGGCCTGCACATTCACCAGATTTATCAAAATAAGACCTTTGACAAAACAGCATTGGTGGAATCTTTACCTAACAGGATTTACATTGTTATCAAAGCAACAGGAGGGTATAACAAATTAGCAGATATATGGTGGTGGTGATAAGTTTTTCTTTGCCACAGTTCCCCCGGCTTGCTGATCGGAGAGAAAAACACTTATATTTACATTTTCTTTGCATTTTGTAAAGCTGCTTTGAGACAGAGTCCATTATGAAAAGCGTTGTAGAAGTAAACTTGAATTTAATATTAATTGAATGAGGAAAACAATGAACTGCTCTGTTTCTTTTTGAATCTACATCCACACCTATAATCACAAAATGTTTGCAGTGACCAAAAGTATGCCAGGACCTATGCTGGAAAAAAGGCTTCTCTGCAGGCTTGCTGGGCTTACTCTCCTTTCTTGGAAGAGGAGCTTAACAATCTGGGAAAGGCTCCAAGTAGGACTGCTGCACCTTTGAAACAAGGGGAGCCAAAAGATCAGTTCAGACCACTTATAATGATACCGACATTCAATTTCTGGAGTAAAAGATTTTAGACACAGCTCACTGGGAACATCTGGCATGGGAACATCTGGTGATCCCACATGAGGAGCTCTAATACATGGCAAGGGATTAGAAAAGTTTGACTGGACTAGTTGCCAATTTAACCCCAAACCTCAGCGTATACATTTTTCCTGTTTTCCTACTCAAGCCAGATTCTCGTGTTTACACCCATACAAGTAAAGAGCACCAAGAATGCAATCTGGGTTGAAATTCATAATTAGCATCCAAGAAAGTACGAATTTGGGCTACCTAAAAACATCAAAACCCCCAAATGTTCTTTTTTTTTGCAGAAAACATGAGTGGATGGTAGAGCTGAATCAGGCAATATCACATTGCCTGATCAGCCAATGACTCACGAAGCGAAGGCCTCTCAGCCAATCACAGCTGCTATTTGCCACCATTCCCGATCTGTAAACTGCAAGCTGTTATTGTCATGAGCAGCACTTCTAAAACACTACAGTATGTTATGAGTACACATCGAACACACACTGACACATTGTACAAGAGGGTTTTTGAAGTATTGCAGGACAAAGAGACTTTAAAGCAAACAGAAAAAACGATGACAAATCAACTTCAAATTTGTTCGTTATTATTATGCAACACGGTTCTCCAGCATTAAAAGCACACATGAATCTTATAGCAATATATTGTAAAGCAACATTTTGACCAGAAACAATCATCACTGTCTTGATTATTGTTTAAAGCTAGCCTCTTTAGCTTAGTACTGAAGCTAGGAGGCTAATCTAGTGAATAAGCAAGAGGAAGCTAAAAGCTGGCAATTTAGCATTAGGAATACTGCAGGGACACACAACGGCATAAATTCTATGTGACGAAATCATCAAACACCGGCCTCAAACAGATTCAGTGCTTCCATTTGTGCATAAATAGATTTGTATAAACATCATCATATGAATCTGTGGGATTCAAGATGGCTGCCAAATAGCTACTTGTTCAGTTGTTGGACCATTTATAAGTTTGTTCATTAAAATTGTACATTTGTCTGTAATGAGTGAGACAGTGGCAAAAAAAAAAACACCCAGAGATGGCATGAGAAGGAAACCTAAGAGGAACCAAACTCAAAAGGCAACCTATCCTCCTCTGGGTGGTGGCAAATGTCCAATTTCATCATTGTTAAGGTGTTCACTGATGGGTGATTAAATGCAATCTGTGGTCTTTAAGAACAGTACAAATCTAATCTTCCATGTTGCTCCATAATTTCATGGATTTCCAGACTGTTGATATGAAACCATCCCTAACTGCACTAAGTGGCCTCCATTTGAAAAGATCCCCATCCAGAGGTAGGGCGCCATACATGTTTATTCCATTTTTAATGGTTTGGTAAATGTAAAGACCACAGCAGTGATTTGATTGACATAATTGTAATCCTCATCAAGCCATTGATTACCCGCATGTCCATGACGCCAGCAATATCAATAAGTCTGTATGAACAGTATATTCGACCCAGTTCGTAGCTGACATTGCATCATGTTTTTCGTTCTGAACAGAGGCTTTATTTAGGTTCATTTAACTTGGTATGGCTTTTGTTCCACTCAAATTTACACTTTTGTTCGCAGTAGTCCAGAACACAGATTCTACTTCCTTTATAGGGTTTTTTTCTGGTACTTACTGAATAATGTGGAAAATTGTAAACTGATTAAACAGAACAGCTCTCGGTGGCGATCTCACACTTTTAATGTATTCAGTGGAGCAGCAGATGGTCTCCAATAGCTTCAGGTCTGAACAGAGAGTGTTTTTGCGTTTTAATGGATTTCTCCCCAGAAGCAACGTCCACATCCGACCTCGGCCCAATTTCAAGTCAAACAACCTGCAGCCTCCTCAGGCCCTGAGCATGAGCAGTCACCCTAACCATACACACACACACACACACACACACACACACACACACACACACACACACACACACACATATATATATACAATCTTAAAAAATAGCATAGTGCCATTGGTGATATAGAAGGCACTCTAAGTGATGTGTTGCCTCTGGCCATTTTTGGCGATTTGCACAGGAAAAGCAGGCTACACACACACACACACACACACACACACACACAAAACCAACAATTCTTTTTCTTACAACAAAGAGAATGTGGACATTTTCATGCAGTGCAGTCACATCAGAAATGCCCTTGAGATCAAAATCAATTTTTCATCGTTTTTCTTGCACGTTTCGGTATAATGGATTTAGAAAGACTTTTTTTTAGTAAAGTAATTTACATCAAGCTATTCTGTTACAGCAGCTTTTTACAGACATTCTATCAATAGCCTTTCTTTCTTGCTTTCATCTAACTTCACACTAGAGTCCTCAGTTTTTAAGACAAGTGGCAAAAATCGTATTTCAGTTTCTGTTTTTCTTTTCCTCATACTGCTAGAAAGCTGGCAATGGAAACTTCTTCTGTAACTGTGTCACTGAATATCTCCTTACAGAAAAGCTCACCTTTGTTAATAATTTTATTATTTAATATAAATTATTAGATGTCAAAGATGTGGAAAATCAGCCATACAAATCCCTGATAAAAAAGTTCACAGTTTGACCAAACGAATTAAAACATTTCAACAGCATTGGGGCATAAAATCATAGCAATCATATATACACTCACTGGCCACTTTAAGAGGAATGTATGTAACCTGTATATCCATGCAATTTATCCAGATCGCCAATCATGTGGCAGTAGTCATACAGTTATACAGGTACAGGTCAAACATCCAGATGTGAGAAAGTGTGAGCTCTGTCACTGTTGTAAGATACACTGGCTTTATTTCAGGATTTTACAGGTTTGGGATTTTACCAAAAAAAGCATTTTTAAAGTTTATACAAAATGGTGCGGAAAACAACAACATCCCCCTTATAGCAGGAGCGAATTGTTGATGAGAGTTGTTAGAGGACAATGGCCTGTCAGCTAAGCAGGTTGAAACTTGAAAAACAAACCCAGAGATGTTCCTATTAAAGAGGCAATGCAAATCTGTAGGCCACATGTGCAGGCTTATCATGACTGGCAGGATCTCAAGGTGCGAGACATGTATACACACTGCAGCCCAGTTTGTGCTAATTATTTACTGATTAAACAGCCTGCTGTGGGTTTCTAAGTGTGACTATTTGTCAGTTTGACAGCATGAAATGATCAGCAATCGAAACAAGATAGATGGTTAAAGTTATGCAGCTATGCTATAGATACTCCCATTATTGTGATTCACAATATTTTAAATAGGAAACGGTTACTAAGACTAATCATTTTAGACATTATTCCCTATTTAAAAAACACTGTGTGTTCTAGTAAAAATCTGTGATTTTAGTTTGTATATTTGGCATACTGTGGGTTATAAATTCCCACAAATAAAAAATATTTTTTTTCAATGAGAAAATAACATGCTTTGAGAATGTTGATGGTGGTGAATGGTGAAGTATAGAGAAGGTCAGAAGGAGTTGCATTGTGTGTTTGTGTATTTGGAGAAAGTGTACAACAGGGTGGAGAGAGGAGTTGTGGTTTTGTATGAGGAAGTCTGGTGTGTTAGAGAAGTATGTGAGGGTGGTGCAGGACATGTATGAGGACAGTGTAACAGCAGTAAAGTGTGCAGTAGGAACTACAGACTGGTTCAAGGTGGTGACACTGCGTCAAGGATCGGCTCTGAGCCCTTTCCTGTTTGCAGTGTTGATAGACAGGTTGATAGATGAGGTCAGACAGGAGTCTCCGTGGACTATGATGTTTGTGGATTATATTGTGATTTGTGGTGAGAGTGTGTTAGAAAAGTTAAAAAATATTGTGCAGGCAGGGTGGAGAAGACTGATGGCAGGAGTGATTGTGATAGTAGGGTATCTGCAAGAGTGAAAGGGGAAGTTTATTGGACTGTAGTGAGACCTGTGATGTTGTAGGGTTTAGAGACAGTGGCATTAAGTTAAAGACATGAGGTGAAGCTGGAGGTAGCAGAGCTGAAGATGTTGAGGTTTTCTTTGGGAGTGACGACGATGGACAGAATTAGAAATGAGTTTATTAGAGGGACAGCGCATGTAGGACGTTTTGGAGTAAACGTGAGGGAGGTGAGATTGAGATGGTTTGGACACGTGCAGAGGAGGGACATGGGGTATATCTGTAGGAGAATGCTGAGAATAGAGCCGCCAGGAAGGAAAAAAGAGGAAGACTAAGGAGGAGGTTTATGGATGTGGTGAGTGAAGACATGCGGGTAGTTGGTTTGAAAGAGGCAGATGTAGAAGACAGGGGGGTATGGAGACTGATGATCCGCTGTGGCGATCCCTAATGGGAGCACCGAAAAAAGAAGAAGAATGACAAAATAACAATGAGAAGCTAGTGTTACATGGTAACACTTCAAATCACTTTGGGTAAGTATTTACAGCATTAATGTTGGTTTGAAATCTGATTTGATTATTATATCTGTTTCTAATCAGAGTTCAGTTTGAAATTTTGCAGTTAAAGTCAAGATAAAAAGTAGAAGGAGTGTATGGACCTTTTGTTTTATAAGACTTTTTGATCAAATATCCTATGCATACAGACTATGTCTGTCTATGTGTGAGGGTTTGACTTACAGGGTCGATCCTCGTTAGCTTTGTTGGGAATTTCCTCCACACATTCAGAAGGAAACCAACCGACGTTACCTCGAGCGCTTCCCTCCCAGAATCCCCCTTCACCAACACTGAGTACTGTGGAGAAAAAGAAACACAGACACTGATCAGAGTCCAATACACTTACACTTTTCTGTTTCTAAAGACATTTTTTTAAACCAAAAATGGTAACAGATTCATGGTTGTCCAGAATTGGGCTGCTTTTTGGGCAATTTGCTGATTTTATTTCTGTTACATTAAAGAATCGATTCATTTTACTTAGCAATTAGAGTACACTTTAAAGAAGTTTCTAATTTGCAAACATTAATTCATGATAACACCATCTATAAATGTTAACAAACACAACGAAAAGTACGTGTACTTTTTCAATTTAAAGTATAAAATAAGTACAATAATCCTACTGAACAAAAAAACAACAACAAATATGTATCTACATTTAAACATATTGAGGTATTAAAGAGTGTGTATATATATATATATATATATA
>MU551748.1:1657193-1683732 GCA_024362625.1 Silurus asotus
TTTTATGAAAAAGAAGCTGGCTCATCAGACCTGTCATGAATAGCAAGTTTGCTAAGCAATCAGTGATACAGAAAATTTTCACTTACTTATGGACAAATCTAGGCTTGCAAATTTACAAAACTAGCTAGCTTAATTAACCAGCTAATTTACAGCACTTGACTTACTAAATAACTGATCAAGTTAATATATTGTACAAACCATCAAATGCTAGCTAGCTAGCAAACTAAAAAGCTTAGTTATCATTACTTACTAGCTTGCTAGCTGAGTCACACAACACAACAGGCTAATTTACAAAAATAGCTAGCTAATTTACTAATTTTGACTAGATAAATAGTTGAATGGGTTTCTATACCAAATTATAAAAAACTAGAGCATTTACTAGGCTAAATTACAAAATGTAACAATCTAGCATGTTACAAGACAACTAGCTGAATTATAAAATTATACAATTATTTGTTAAGACAAACACTCAAAATTGACTTCACCATGAAAGTCAAGGTTTGTCAGAACTGTGTTCTTTAAGGTTTATACCTTAAAAACCCCACAGTTTAAAAAAAAAAACTAATTTGGTTAGCACTTAAAATCTTTTCTTTTCAAATATTAGAATTTTATTTTCTTTTCCAATTTTATATTAATTAATACTTTGCTGTGAAAAGCAGTGAATAAAAATTAACAGTTTTGCCAAACAGTAAATAAATTTGTCCTCATGATCCGGTTAGTTTTTCTTAATGCTCGATATGGATTATTTTCTTTTTCCTTGTATGATAGGCTTTCAGAATAGTGATAGATTTATTATACACTATATGAGCAAAAGTATTGAAACACGTGACTTTTTCAGCCATATGTGCTTAATAAAGTTGGAGGCACCCAATTGTATAGGATGTTTCTGGATGTGGTAGCAAAAATATTCCCTTTGCAAGAACTAGAAGACCAAAACCTGTTCCAGCATGACTGTACTCCTGTGCACAAAGCCAGAGCTTTAACATCAATCCTATTGAACAATTTTTGGATAAATTGGAACACTGAGTGCACTCCAGCCCTCCTCACGCAGATCTGGAATTATAAAGGGTCGTGGTTTCTTAAATATAGCCACAGTACAAAATGTCCAAACAGAAGCTTCTAAAAGTCTGATATAGTGATATTTAATTAAATCTGTCTCTATTCAATTGGTTGAAAGTGGCCTCTGATGTAAACAAATGCACCAGTAATCAAAGATCTTTAGTATATGTAGTAAATAAAGTCTTTAAAAATGACAATGATAAAAAAAGAATTACGAATAATTTGATCATTGAAAGATGAAAGATTTCCACCTCTGCTTACAAAAAACAAATCTACAGTTCCACTTCAAATACAAGACTTTCTGCATTCACTTTTCTCAGTCCAGTGCCTCCAGCAATTACCCAAGCCTTCATCAACTGAAAGACTCTACCAGCCTCTTCATTACGATCATCATCACCATCATCATCATCTACATCAAGGCACATAAATATGTAAACACACAAACACAACATCCAGCTTTGCAATCACGCAGCTGCAGCCTGGAAACTGAAAAGGAACAAATGAATGAGTGTGACAGCACAGCTGTCCCGCAGGAGCAGCCTGAAAAGTGGCTGATAAGCACATTGCTTTAAAAGCGTGCAACAAAAATCGAACCAAAAAAACACGATTCATGAGTTCAACCATTTGGGACGCATACCTTTGACTCTGTCGTTCTTGTACAGGGCGATTTCTCCCTCAGCCTGAGGTTGATAAGACTTCACCACCACGTAGTGTCTCCCTGGCACGGCGCTGTACATCCGCCGCTTGGACCCTGGAGTCTCTGCTCCAGAGAAAGCATCACGCCCGGGACGTGGACTATGGGGGGGGGGAAAGTGAAGTGAGCTTTAGCATTGAGAAACCAGTAGTTCAATGAAAACATATTGAAAGCAGCATTTTATTTAGCATTTTAGTTTAAAGTATGCTTGATAAATGCTTGATTCAGTTCGGCCAGAATGTATTAGTTAATTCATCTTCTTTCGTAAACACCAACACGGAGACTTCAAAGCATGAATGTTCGAATGCATAATTGTTGGTGAACACTGTTGTTATTATGAATTTGCTGTCGTGTGTACCGGATTTGCTTTTGTATAAACAAATTTGCTGTTCTGCAATCATATTTGCTGTCATGTTTCAAAATTTGCTGTCATATTACCAAATTTGCTCTTGTGTTACCAAATTTGGTGTGGCGCTATCATATTTGCTGTTATGTTTTCAGATTTGCTGTTAGAGTACTAAATTTGCTGTTACATTATCAGATCTGTATTACCAGATTTGCTTTTGTGTTACCATATTTGCTGTTCTGCAATCATATTTGCTGTCATGTTTCAAAATTTGCTGTAATATTACTAAATTTGCTCTTGTGTTACCAAATTTGGTGTGGCGCTATCATATTTGCTGTCATGTTTTCAGATTTGCTGTAATAGTACTGAATTTGCTGTTTATTACCAGATCTGTATTACCAAATTTGCTTTTGTGTTGCCAAATTTGCTTTTGTGCTATCATATCGTCTGTCAGGTTGCCAGAGATGCTGTCATATTACCGAATTTACTGTTATATTACCAGATTTGTTTTGTGTTACCATATTTGGTGTTGTTCATTCATATTTGTTGTCAGGTTTCCAGATTTGCCTAATTTGCATTTGTGTTACCAAATTTGCTGTTGTGCTATCACATTGTCTGTCAGATTTCCAGATTTGCTGTCACGTTAAGTTCAAGTTCATTTTTTTACAATTGACATTGTCTCAAAAGCAGCTTTACAGAATTCAAGAATTAAAGTGACTACTATATATTACCAAATTTGCTGTTATATAACCAGATTTGCTTCTGTGTTACCAAATATGCTGCCATGCATCAGAATTTGCTGTTGTACAGCTGAATGTGAATGTTCTTTCTGAAACTGCTGTCACATTTTATAATTTGCTGCTGTGTTTTCTGTTTTGTTAGTAATGTATTCATCAGGATTTTCAGTCTTGTTTATTTGCTAAATTCTGATTTACTGTACTGTATTTGGTTTTGTTAATCTGATGTGCACAGTGAATGACAGTAATAGCACTAATAGTAAAAACAATAACCTTCTTCACTATACCAGATCATAGTCAATTTATGCAAAAGAACAAAGGTAAAGGGCTACAATGCAAGATACCAGTTCTTTTACAGTTCTAAGCATTTTGCATGACTTTGTAATGGAAATTGCATGTCCAATAAGAGCAGAGTGAGAAAGTAGGGTTGGCTGTTAAACAGCTCCCTCTGCTGTTTATGAGTAGTACTTTCTATTCAAGGATTTTTTTAAGTCCTTACTGTAATTCTAGTACCAAGGGTCATCAGATCTGGTCTGCGCCAAGATAATTAGGCTGTGCGCAGAAGAAATCAGCATCAGCTCAAAGCAGAGAAGCAGTGAGTCAGTGAGAAAGAGCTTGGGGACGCACAGTGCAATAGTTAGAAGCAGCGCTGTGTGATTATATTCAAATATAAAAAGCCTCTTGGTACATGCATGCCGAAAAGCGTGAATGAGGACAACAGGGACATGACCTGAATATAAAACAAATGAATGTGAACTGAATATTTATCTATTGATCTAGATTAAATGTTTTTTCTATTTACAGGAATGCAATATGAAACAAAGCATTAACGTTGTGTTTAGTCACAAGGTTTTAATATCTGGTACTGATTTGGGGTGAGGAGGCCTGGGGTGAACAAAACAACTTTTCTCCAGCCTTTCTATTTATATGCTGTATATGCTGTATATGCTATCTATCTATCTATCTATCTATCTATCTATCTATCTATCTATCTATCTATCTATCTATCTATCTATCTATCTCTATTAAGGCTAGCAAGGCCTTCTCTGCTGGCCTAAGCTCTACCAGAATCACAGACAGAAAGAGAGATTGACAGACACACAGACAGACAGTGATTTTATTGTTATATAGTCTATACACTATTCATTTTAAAACACAACACACACACACACACACACACACACACACACACACACACACACACACACACACACACACACACACAGTCTGAGTTTGTATGAGTATGTTAGTGATCTTAAATAACCAATTATAACAAAAAGTTATTTTAGATCATTAATATACACAACATTAACATAGACCCTGTGTGTGTGTGTGTGTGTGTGTGTGTGTGTGTGTCTCTGTGTGAGTGTGTGTGGTTTACTACAGTATCTAGAGTGTCCTTGAATATTTCCTCACAATCATCCATCTCTAACACAGACCCTGTAAGGCCTAAATTACACCAATGACCTCCTTTCCACCTACACCGTGACCCGCCCCCATCCTACAGAAAAGGCCCCGCCCCCACAGAGGCTCACTCCAGCCTATAGGAGCAGGACGAAATTGGGACGAGGCGCCTACACTTGCCCTTTATGTGACTTTCCCTTTAATAAGCCTCTTCTGGGAGACAGTCCAATGTCAATGCCAACGGCACAGTTACAGCTAACTGCATGAACTAGCAAAGAAAGAGTCGCCTGTTACACTCGCTAGCTAGATCATCGGCTCCAGTGCATTTCTGATGATGTCCCATGCACTTTGACTGCAGCTGTATTACATTTTGCAGATATAAAATCTAAAAGAAAATGTTCAAACTTTATTTTTGCGTTGTGTTTTTTTGTTCAAATCACCTTGCAAGCACACAGTCCTCACAATCTGCTGTGCTACAGAAGCTCTTTCCTCCTGAGAATACCACTGACCTAATACTTTTCTCACAAAGGGAGACTGTTATGGAGGCAGGGGTCTCCAAACTTCTGCACATCACGGACCTGTTTTGTTCTAAAAACACTTGTGGATCGGCTGGAGGTGTGTGTGTGTGTGTGTGTGTGTGTGTTTATGTGTGTGTGTTTTGTGTCTGTACTGTGTATATGTATGTACAGGGGTGTTCTAAGAGGGAAGGAGGAAGTGGTATCTCACGGACAATACAGTGTACATTTTCCACAGAATGTTCTTGCATCCCAGTAGAAACTCCACCACGACCCGGTACTGGGTTACGACCTGGTGGTTGGGATTTCTGCATTAAGTTGTCCAGTGATGCAAAACACTCAATACCTGTTCGTTAAATTATTATAAAGTTATTTATTGCTGTTTGTTGTGCGACAATTGAGTTTCAGAGGCAATTATACGTATGAAAACCAAAAGATTTCACATTCACAGATGATGAGAAAGGGTAGCTGTCAAGACAGTTTAAGGAGACCATCATGAACAGTAATGGGGAAATAATAAACCTAATAAATAAATAAAAAACAAATGTATAAATCAATAAATGAATATATATAAATAAATATTTAATATTTAACAAAAAAAATACAATTATAGACTGGTTTAAAAACTTGACAAAGAAAAAATAAACACATTTGCTTTAAAAATATATATAAATAATTTTAAAATAAATTTTAATTAATGACAGGGTAAAAAATAAAGACAAGGGTGGGGGCTGAAAAATAAATAGACAAATACATACAAAATAAATGCTTTACAAATAGAAATAAAAATAAATTAATCTGTAATATAAAAGTATAGATAAAAAAACCAGATGAAATAAAATATATTTTGCCAAGGTTCGAATTCTTAAAAAAAAAACTGCTGATGTTATTTGTGTATTGTGAATGTATTTTGTGAGACATTTGTTATTTTTCTGCTAATCAACATGACTTTTTGAAATTTGTGCTGAAAAAGACTTTGCATCAACTGAATCATTCATCCAAACAGTGACATCAGTGAATAGCTCGTGGCGAGACGAGGTCAGGCTTCGGCCCACCTACACATTATCCTTTTTAGTTTTAAATGCATTTGGGAAATCTTTTCCCTCTCTCGCCCTCATTTTCTCTCTCCTCGTTCTCTCTTCCCCTCTGGTGACTCGTTCTCTCTCCTTTCCCTGTACTACCATCTCCATTTATATTCTTTCAGTTTTGTCTATTCCTGTCATTGTTTCTTCATTTAAGAATATTTAAAAAATGCTAAATTGTACTTTTATTTATTCGACACCCAGCTACGATTTCAGCTTTATATTCTTTCAAGGTTTAAAATGATTTTTTTAAATGTATCCAATAAATGAACTAATAAATCAAAAGGAAATTATAATAATAATGGAACAATTTTCTAGGTGTCATTACACTGAATTAATCGTATTAATATTAGTATTAAGCAAGTTCATTTAAATATAAAATTTTAATATTAATTTGCAAGAACCAAATTTTCCTAAGAAATCATTTTGTACCATCTTTAGTATTGAATAGTATACAGAACCTGTCAAAAGTTTGGAAATACCTAGTCCTCATTCACTTCTGAGATGCACGTGCATGTTTCTTTTCTTAATATGAAAGGTGGAATTATGTTCCAATAGATTTTGGAGTATGATTGTGGAGATTTGTGTTTATCAGCCACAAGGGTGTTAGTAAAGTCAGGTACTGATGTAGGTGAGATGAGGAGGCCTGGGGGTGCAGTCAGCATTCCAATTCATTCCAAAGGTGTTCAATAGGGTTGAGGTCAGATCTCTATAGCAGGAGATCTTCCATTCCAACCCATGTAAAATATGTATACATTGACATTTAAAGCATTTGGTAGACGCCTTCATCCAGGGCAAACTACAATTATCTAATTAATACAATTGAGCAGTTGAGGGTTAGGGGCCTTGCTCAAGCGCCCAGCAGTGGCAGCTTATTGGTGGTGGTGAGATTTAACCAATGAGCTCCCCCGTCCCTGATTTGTTGCACAGGGGCATTTTCATGTTGCAACAGTTTTGGGTCTTCTAGTTCAACTAAAGTGAAAATTCAATTATTCTGGATCCAAGGACATCCTAAACAATTGTGAGCCTCCAGATGTGTAGACAGTTTGGGAAAGAATCGCATAAAGTCAGTTGTCCCAATACTTTTGCGAATATAATGTGTGTAATCAGATAAAAATATGGTTGGACACGAATGGAATCAGTTTCATCCCTGTCACTTCAGCACTTCATTCCGAAATTTGTTAAAACCTGCAGCTATCTGAAGCACAATTGTCAGCATGCTTTCCATCTTCGCTGTCGGCAGCACGACAAACCGCGAGTGATCGGGAGATTTATTTTCACAAAGCCAGTAGGGACTCTAATATTGCTGGAGCAATCAAACTGCCAATGCTCTTAACACAGCTGTCAAAGCAGCGCTGAGATTTTTTTCCCTTCCGAGGGGTTACGTTGTGTAAGAGTGCCGCTCTTATTCCAGGACAAAAAAAGCGCCGATGTGGGCTGAGCTAATTGTGCGAAACGGGCGATGTGGAAATAGGGCCACTTAGTATTAGACATCGGTTAAGATGGCATATGAATAGGCTCTCCCACTGGGCTATTTATAGCATACCACCGCAAAAGAAAAACGTATTCTAAAGTCAGGCTCTGCAGTGTAAAAAAAAAAGAAGAATGAAACCATTCATAAAATGTGTACGTGCAAAAACATGTAATCCTAGTCCTTGTGTAGTCAGCTGGTTTTTACCGTGTTTTAGGGTTGTCCAACTGCTCACATTCTCATCATTGGATTTTATTTTACACCAAAACTATGAGCTGAAACCCGTTTAAGCCATTTGGCAGACGCTTTTTTTCCAGAGCGACCTACATTTAACTCAATAGTACAACAGAGCAGCTACGGGGTTAAGGGCCTTGCTTAAGGGCCCAGAAGTGGAAGATTGGTGTGGCAGGGATTTGGCCTCACAACCTTTATATCCAAAGTCCAATGCCTTACTACCTCCCCTTCTAGAGTGTTTTCCCACCTTGCAATTTTCAAGGATTATCTCTAAATCCCCTGTGATCCTGACCCAGGATAAAGTACTTACTGAGCATAAAAGAAATGAAGACAAGGTCTTAAGAAGGCAGTTTTCCCTATTGACTTACATTCATTGACAATTTCGTGGCATTACGGAGCATATTGAGTCACAGCGATATAAACCTGACTACAGCATGTCAGTGAGTGAGGATGCAAATGTGAAACATGATACTGAATATAACAGCTGCTACGAAGATTAAGGCCATGTTTTTAAATATGGTTTTAAATTTAGAGAAGGAGGGAGAGAAAGAAAATCTGTGTATAAGGAGAATCCAGCAACAGTCAGGCAATCTAAGATAACTAGCCAATCAAATGTGATCTCAGCATAATATAACATAATAACAATCATTTCAATAGAATTGGCGAGACGTTATGACTACTGAACTGAATACACTGATCAGGCATTACATAATGATATTTGAACATTATGGCCGTAGTGAATAACACTGATTATCTCTTCATCATGGCACATGTTATTGTTTAGGATAAATCAGGCAGCAAGTGAACATTTTGTCCTCAAATTTGATGTGTTAGAAGCAGGAAAAATGGGCGAGCGTAAAGATTTGAGTGAGTTTGAAAAGGGCAAAATTGTGACGGCTAGACGTCAGAGCATCTCCAAAACTGCAGCTCTTGTGGGCTGTTTTCCTGGTCTGCAGGGGTCAGTATCAGAAAATAGTCCATATCTGTCAGTGGTCAGTCTTTTAAAAGCAGTCCAAGAAGGGGAACAGTGGTAAACCAGCGACAGGGTCATGGGTTCCCGAGGCACACTGATGCACGTGGGGAATGAAGGCTGGTCCGTGTGGGCTGATCCAACAGATGAGCTCCTGTAGCTCAAATTGCTGAAGAAGTTAATGGTGTTAAGGCTCAATGGGTCATGACAGTTTTGGCAGAAAAAAGCTAATTTATGAGTTGCTCAGGAGGCACCTGGTTCCACAACTTCAACTGATTGTAAAGGTAGAATGGACATTTCTTGTTCTAAAATTCTTACATTCTGTAAAGCCACTTAAGAGAAAAAGTCAATTGTAAAAGCGCTATAAAAATAAACTTGAATAAATTGACGGAAGGAAGGATCCATAGGTAAATGATTGAACATGGATTGTAAAACGCAGATGCTTAATTATTCACAAAATCAAAATCCCTGTCCAATATTTTTGCTTGCAGACAAGATGGATGATCAACAGTATATTTAACCATTCATGAAAATACTAAGCGTAATCACATGACGGCCGTTCTCCATTTAGCCACGCCCACAATCCCAAAAAAGGCAATTATGAGCTAAATATAAAAAAATGACATCTGGTGAAAAAGCACTTTTTAAATGTGGTGTCTGTAGACTCACATTAACATTTTCTTCTTTTATAACGTGCCATTTGTTTTTTAAATCTGTCCTCATGTATAGATTTCTTTTAAGTCATTAATATGAATGTTAAAGTTTCCCGTAATTTCCCATGTTCCACTAAGTCTATTTAAATTTGTAAATTGAAAGAAATTGAGTGCCATATGAACGTTATGCTGAAATAATGTCTCATTTTCATGTAAATATCAGTCCATTTGATAACGCTAAAGATAGCATAAATGAACGCTTTCAAGGCAACCATGGTAACCGAGAGTAAACCTGAACCAGGAAAGTCCCTTAGTAACGAGCGTAAGCTAAATATCAATATCTAAAAGAGTTAAAAATGATGCTATACGTTTTCATGCCATAGCCACAAACAAGCGCATAGATTACCTAATCCTAACCGCTAGCACTTAATACTGCACATCGACCTGCGGCGCTTGAGACAGCGTAGAAGAGAAGCGCATTCCTCTGTTCCTTCTTTCTCCAGCCATCACAGACGTCCACCAAACCTGCAATTACCCAATGACATCAGAACTGACTGCAGCTGCCTCACTTTCCCTCTGAGCCTCTGAAGAGCAGGCACATTATCTAATTCACCACAGAACACACACACACACACACACACACACACACACACACACACACACACACCATACGGTCACAGCCATAGCAACTGCTGCTGTAACCAGGGACAGATCCCCATCAAGCAGCACACATAGCTATGGAGGCCACAACCATATTCACAAGGCTTTTCTTTTTTTTTTTTTTACATGGATGCCAGACTTAGCACACTGGCAAAATGTGTCAAAAGTCACACTTTTTATACGCTTATCTGAGAGCAGCTTGGAGAATTCAGTATCATATGGGTGCCAGATGCCACAAAATATGTGAGCAGAGGCTTTATTTTTTAATTTTGGTAATAATAAGCATAATATTAATAATTCGAATCAATAACACAGCCTTTATTTAATTCACTTTTACCTCATTTCATTTTGTTATCAGCAGATTTTTGAGTAGTTCAGGCTCACGAGTGTATGCTAACTCAAGAAATGCTTGAAATGCTATTCTATAGTAACAACATCACATAGGAGCATGTGGACCTTTTTATATAATTTAAGCCAAATAATAAGTAAATTAAATGGTATAATCGTTAAATAGCTACATAAACTGTTCAATTAAATCCAATTCAGTGCTTTTAACAATGCACATTGTCTCAAAGCAGATTTACAGAGGTAAAGCGGTTCTAAAAGTTTAAGTTTAATTCCTATAACTGTAAGTTTGTCCCTAATGACTGAGCCAGTGATGATATACTTCATACTATACTTCAAGGCTCTTCTCTGTTCTGGCACCGAGGTGGTGGAATGAACTTCCCCTAGATGTCCGTACAGCAGAGTCCCTGACTATCTTCAAGCGACGATTAAAGACCTCCCTCTTCCTGAAACACTTAAATTAGCACTTTCTAAGTTTGTAGAATTCAAGGCTTATATTTATATTAAGTTTGTTATTTTGCATACCAGTGTAGATTTTTTCATTGCTAGAGACTCAAAGCACTTTTGTACGTCGCTCTGGACAAGGATGTCTGCTAAATGCCGCAAATGTAAATGTAAATGATGACTGTCGCAAGGAAAACCTTCATGATGGTGTGAGGAAGAAACCTTGCGAGAAAGGGAACCTCATCCTCAAAGACCGAATGTCTTTCCTTCACACGCTAGCTTACTTGAAATCAACATTTCCCAGTGTGCCTCTCATCAAACTTCTTATTCAGCCGTGTGTATTGTGTAGAATGTATATGGGTGCGATAGCATTACATTTTCCCTTCATTTGAACTAGGAGACCCAAACTTGTTCCAGCATCACAATGGCAATGCACACAAAGACAACTTCATGAAGATATGCTTTACATGGATTGGAAGATGTTGAACATCTCCTGCTATAGAGCTTTGGGACGAATGTAAAAGCTGACTGCACGCCCTCACCTACATCAGTACCTGATTTTTCGAACAGCCTTGTTGCTAAATTCACACGGATCTCCACAAGGACACTCCAACAAACAACTTTCCGAAAGAGTGGAGTTTATTATAAGGGAAAATGAGAAGTAAATGTGGAACGAGATGCTCGAAAAGCCGCACACACTAATCTTATGGTGAGGTGTCCACAATCTTTTGTTCATATTGTGTAAGGTAATGTGACGTTTTGTCTGCAGCACAAACAATTCACAAGCACCAGGGGTTTAGAGGCACCAGATGTTGCAGATAATCCTAATTATAGTTATTCTTCGTGGTATAATCTGACACGAAGAGCATGTCATTGCACTGTGATAGACTTCAAACTTCTCATCTAGTCAAGATCTAGATCTTATTTCTGACTATAAAAATCTTATGATCTCATTTTTTAGAATAAAACACTATGCAGGAGCAAATTGCGTAAGATTATTAAGATTTTTTTCTGGTCTGGTGTGGTGTAAAGTGTCCGTGTGCAGTATGGATGGTGTAAAGTGTCCATAAGTGACCGTGTGCAGTATGGAGTGGTGTAAAGTGTCCATAAGTGGCCGTGTGCAGTATGGAGTGGTGTAAAGTGTCCGTGTGCGGAATGGTGTGGTAGAAAAAATATGAAATGTGTCATTTGAATAAATCATTGTTGACAATAAGCATGTTTGTATGATCTTGATTTTAAAAGTAATCTTATTTCTAGTTTAAATGCTTTGTCTTATTTTAAGATAGAATCTATAATGATGACAGATCTTTAATTTAAGAGGGGTTTTTTGTTTAGTAGCTCTGATTTTAAGGTCTTTGGACACAAATGAACAAAAGCAAATTGTTTATAAAAATAAGTTAGCAAGTTGGAATAAGTATTTTAATGCTTGTTTTAAGATATTTTGCTCTTTTCGAAAGCCTAAATATGTTTTCTTATTACAAGAAGTCTTACCAAGTGTAATGATCTTACTGCACAGGCAGATCATTTAACTTGTTTTTAGTTTGAATGTTCTTAAATCATGCATTTACTTCGGATATTATTTATTTATATAAGAAATAATGAATAATTTTTCTTTACAGTGTCAGGATTCATTGGAATGATTTTATACAGTGTGACGAGTAAAAGAATTCGCGTAAAGCTGGAAAACTGCCTCTGATTAAAACTCTGAGCATTTTGGGTTTGAGGAGAGCATCACTAAAAGATTGTGATGTGAAAACCTAGTCCCAGACAGACACATCTTATACTAAAGAAGAAGCAGCCATGTTGGAGTGAAGCCATATTTGAGCCCGGAGAGCACCGAACCGACGAGTGTGTTTGAGGAGAACAGGGTCACATACCAGAGGAGTTTCATTTTTCCCTTTTAAAATCTAATTAGATGTTTTTTTGCCATGGCAGTGAGTAATTGGCGTGGCCCACTTACAGTAGGCCACCCGCTCATCTGAACTGCCGACGTGTGACAAGATTCGCACACCCCCGGGCACACTTCCATACAAACCCATACACACAAACACACACACACACACACACACACATGCACACTTGCTCTTTCACACACATACATACAAGGATGCTGTCAACAAGGCTGTTGCTGTCACACATGCACAAATACACACACTTCCTCCTCCCTCGCTTTTCCTCTCATCGGCACATGCACACTGATGCTCCTATCTACCTCGCCGTGACCACCTTCTTTTTCCAGTTTTGTGTTAAATGTTGGCACCCTCTGTACACCAGAACTGTATTTCCCTTGTGCCAAGCAGATCAGGTGCTCTGTTCACTCCAATTTCCTGTTCTAATCCATTTAATGGGCAAAATCTCAAATCCGTGTCTCCTTTCTCTACGGCAGTGACAGACAGTACGGAGGGGCGGAGTCTCTTAAGCTTAGTCTTCTTTTCCAATCATTCTCATGTTCATTCTGCATTTGCATACCTTATATTGTTTTACTGTTACTGTTTTAGGTTTTGTTGTTGTCATACATCATTACATTCCATACAATTTGCCACATCAAAATATTCCTACTGCAATTTGCACTTCCAGTTTTACTGATTCGGTCCAAATCTGATATATGGACATACACTATATGAACATAGATAAAAAATTTTTTTACTTACTATCTAATTTTTCTATACATAAAGTATGTTTAGTTTAATCGATTGTGTACTGGTGTCTGCTGTTTCCTTCATTATCAGTTGTTTATGTTCATGTTCATCAAAATATATTATACTGCTTTCAGCTAAGTAGTCTTTAGAATGTTAGCATAGATGTTTACTGTACTGTATATACTGATGCAAGTCTGCAAAAGTTCACGTTTTCCATCTAGTGTTTTTGTGCTTTATGTTTTTTCACCTATAATCAATTTTTTGTACTTTTTATAAATTAATTTTAACATTCAAAAGTGTTTCACTTTACAGAGTTTTTTTTTTCTGCAGCACCTACTGCAAATGAGGTTACACAGACATTCAGGTTTTTGTGCCAGGAGTTAAAAGTACATGCTGTACAGTCTACTGATTTGAGATAGTGATCAAAAATGCTTGCCTGTCCCATAAACAGCTCTCTGGTCTTCATTTTGGTTTCTCCTTTTTTTAAATGTAAATATTTTTTTTTCAGAATGCTTTATTGATTCCACAGGCAAATTGTTTTTTCTACACACATCCCAGAGATGTAGGAAGCTGGGGTCAGAGCACAGGGTCAGCCATGTTACAGCATCCCTGGAGAACAGAGGTTTAAGGGCCTTGCTTGAGGGCGGCTGCGTGGTGATACTGGAAATTGCACCCCTTACCGAAAAGTAACCCAGAGGCTTAAATACTCTCCTTTGATAAAACAGTCTTCGCAGGAAAAACTCAGGGCTCAAACCAAGACATTCTGAGGTGTTTAAAAATTAGCAGGGCAGGGCAGGGCAGGGCAGGGCAGGGCAGAGCAGGGCAGGGCAGGGCAGAGCAGGGCAGGGCAGGGACGAGTCGTTCAATTAGTGTCTGATAGTTTTCTGCAGCGCATAACACTATAAGAGGAGAACACGTGTGGGACTCCTATGTCATTTCACTCTCTTGTTGATGTTCAAAAATCATGTAGTGATCAAAATGAACTTCTTGGGAGTGAAACCAGAATGTTGTATGAAGTCGGTTATTTTATATGTGGGTTGTCCCACAAACCCAAATAACTCAAATGCACAATAAGAGGGTAAAAAGCTATAAACTAATTTACAAGAAAATTGTTATTTCATCATGAAACTTGAACTTGAAAACAAGAATACCATAGTTTAGGTGAAATTTTCGATAAATGAAAATACATAATAGATACAACTACTATGTAACATGCTAGTTGTAAATCAATCATCTATATTTATGGCATTTAACAAACCAAGCTAAACAGTTAAACAATTAAGGGTTAAGGGCCTTCCTTAAGGATGGTGGTGGTACTGGGATTTGAACCCATGGCCTTCCAAGCTGAAGTCTGAAATCTTACCATTTCATCTAAGCCGTGATTGTTCTAAAGTTACCAGAAATCCACCATTTCATGTCCCCAGTGTCAGTGTACCTTTTGAAGGTACACTATGAACTCAATAAACCCAATGTACATAGACCCCAGTAAATCACATGTCTGAAAATTTAAAATTCACTTCAAACAAAAGGTGTTGTTTGAAATTGTTTTGAAAAAATTAAATCATTAAAACATTAAAACATTATTGATCTAAATATTACAAAAATGAAAACTGAAATTCAGATCTCTCATTTTCATGTTCATGTTTTGATCTCGAACCTGAATGTCTTCAGTGTGTAGTAAAATCAATCAAATTAGCCTTGCTGCTCTAAATGCATTACATAGAATATTGACAAAAATGTGTCTGTTTGGCTAATTCCAGAATTCAGCCATAGCTTTATCCAATGGGTTTTCAGACTACCACACGTATACGCTGTCTTTATCCAACACAGATGATCCATCTTCAAAATACATTACATAAATCAATTTCAACAGCAACTTCCATAACAAGTATGGCCAAAACTTTCTGCTAATGCATAAACGCACCCTATCACTAAACACTACTAGATTAATGCCATTAAGTCATCTTGTTTCCTTTTCCTAACTAGGACACGGCCATTGATGTGCAATATGCTGATTACGACACCTCCTGCGGTCTCTGCCACATGCTGTCCTCTATCGGTTTAAACGGAGCTGTGGCACCTGAACATCCGGAAGCATGGCAACGTGTTACTTTTCCAACAGAAGGAAAATGAAGCAAAAACCAAACAAAGCTTTGTCACCCAGGAAGGATTATGGAACTACTATCTACAGTATGTGGCTATGATTCTACTAGATAGTTTACACATTTGGGCAGAGAATATGTCTAAAACTAAGACCTGGACCTAAACTGGGCCTGTCCAACAAATAGTATGGTCAGGGAAGTAAACCAGAAGTACTGATATGTCTTTTACTTCGACTGGGACAAATGTTAACTCTGTGTCCAAACTTTTACCACAGAGTTAAAGGTACACAATTGTATCTTTGGATGCAGTAGCATTACATTTTCCATTCACTTGACCTATAAGACCCAAAGCTTCACAAAATGCAAGCTCCATAAAGATGGTTTTACATGGGTTGGAATGGAAGATCATTACTGGTTTGCCATAGAGATTTGACCCCAACCCTACTAAATATCTTTGGAATAAATTAGATACCTGACTGCACCCCAGGACTCCTCACCCTACTGTGCATCTGACTTTAGTAACATCCTTGTGGCTGAATGAGCACAAATCTCCACAAGATCTAGTAGAAAATTTTTCTAGAAGAGTGGAGGTAATTATAACAGCACATGGAGACTAAATGTGACATGGGATGTTCAAAATGTATGTATAAATTGTATGGTCAGCAGTCCACAAACTTTTCTCCATATAGTGTATGTACCCTGTTTACTGCATGAACTCAGAACAAGCAGAATGTCAGAATTAGAAAGTATTTGTTGTATAATCTGTCAGGGAGAACGTTTATCCCAGAATCTGTTACAGACTTCAGACTTGATCGTTTTTTTCATTTGTTCTCAGAGTGAAAAGTAAGAACCTGGCTGCATTTGTACAGTGTCAAACAGGATTTATTTGTGTTCAAGATGTTGACAGGCATGAAGTCAATACCCTTCGAAGTATAATTCCACAGTTGCTGATCGATACTATCCAGGGTTTGGTGGAAGAATGCGTAACGTCCAGAGATCTAAGAGAACTTAGCATCGAGCACCGAATCCGCCAATGAGTTTGACCATGAACACACCGTAATGATTTTGATCAATAGCAAAATAAGGACTCGTGGTGCTAAGAAATGATTAGAGATGTGTGGCTGTGTGAGGCTGTTTGAATCTGCCTTAGTATTCCTGGTGCTTTCATTCAAAGTTCTCTGGGTGATCTGTGTAGCAAGAAGATACAATCGAACAAGGAGAAGGTATCACCCTCACACAGAGATGGAAAAAACATTTCTGTATGCAGACCAGTTTTTGAAGGCTTTTCAAAAGCCGTCCAGCCATTCAAGGCTGTATAATTCAGAAAACGATAATAGCCCTCCTGTCAAAGAATTTGAAAAGGGATGCTATCTGAGCTACATCAACACACCGATTGGAAATCCGAGCTCTCGCAGTTACAGACATGTGGCTCCACAATGATGAGGATGCACAGCGTGAACTTTACTCGGCTCTAACATCCCATGGTTCACCTCATCAGCTACCTGCTGAGCTTTTCATGCGCTGAATTGGAGTGTTTAAGTGGGAAGAAATTACCGTGCTTGTGTCGACAAAATGCCGCATTTATCCTAATCAAAACTCGTGTCAGGCGTGCGATTGGGAAGAAAAAGCGATCGCACTGACCTGCTGTGGCGCTGGGGCGGATGTCTGCGGGCGTCGCCGTCCCCCAGGCGGCCCAGCGAGGGTGAGCGGCTGCGCGGGGGGTGCCTGGCCCCCCGGCCCATGCTCTTTACCGTGCCATTGGAGCTGTTCTGCATCTGCTGGGGCCTGCGGGGTGACAGGCTGCGCAGGGGCGAGGGCGAGCGCGAGGGCGTGTGTGGCGCAGAGAGCTTGTTAACGTTCAGGTTGTTGTCACTGTTCGACCGCAGGAGCACACGAGGTGCGGCCAGAGTGCTGCGGCCTGCTTGAGGCTGCTGAGGCCTGCTCCTGCCCGAGCTCACCACCACTGCTGTCGGAGCCTCTCGGAAGGGCACTGAGAGAAGAGAAAAGGGGTTCGTTATTGATGAAGGAGAAGTGTTACTAAATACAATGTATATAAGCAATGCAACCTACAACCGTTAATAAAGAGACACTAAGATTGGCTTTTTATTTACTGCGTACCATTTTTTTTACATTTATAGTTACAATTATTGCCCTCGAAGACAAATTATTCCTGTTATACCTTCTCATAAAATCTAGAATCAGTCATTCTTAGTAGCTTTTTATTTTTTTTGTTCTTTTTCTTCTATGAATTTGTTAGGATATAAAACACACACACGCATGGCATTTTAACATTTGCTGAGAGGTATGCAAAATAATGGTTGGTGCCCCCCTCCCCCTCCCCCAAAAAGTGGAGTAAATACAAGAACAAATACACTACATGCATTGCGGCACACCTGTTCACAGCATAAACTGCAAACCCAATTTTTCCTCCGCTGCACCAAGAACCCACAATCTGTGCATTCACTATAGAAACTATAACATACAGTATTAATAAAAGTGAAATATTCACTAAATACACAAAGGTAATGGAACACTGGCGACTTTTCCAACCATATGCGATTCTCTCACAAACTGTTATCACAAACCTGGAGACACACAATTTTTTAAACTTTCCCTTTATTTAAACACGGAGACCCAAACCTGTTCTAACAGGACCATGCTCCTGTGCACAAAACCAGCTTTGAGAAGATATTCCTTACACAGTTTCGATGCTAACATTTAAATCAGTACCTGACTTTATTAACACCTCTGTGGCTGAATGAGCACAAATCTTCACACTTTAAAATCTAATGAAACATCTTTCCAGAAGAGTGGAGGTTATTATAACATGCAATCGGAAATAAAATGTGAAATGAGATGTTTAAAATGCACATACTAAGGTCAGGTGTCCTCAAACCTTAGTCCTTGTAGTGTATCTAACAAGCTTAGTGTTCTATTGAGTTGTTTGGACTTTTATTACAGCTTACAAATAATATTAAATGTGCGGAATTTAACATGTCGAGCTCAACATCTTACAGTGCTGTCTAAAGCTGAAAACATTACCCAGTGTACAGCGTAAAATAAAATAATTTACGATCACTTTTATTCTCTGAAATTCCAATTGTAGGTGAACATTACACATTATTGCTTTGAGGATGTATTTAGACTGTAGTTAATGTCAACAGTCTGATACAATGATTCAGGACTACAGGTTGCATTTGATCACTGCACACCTCAAAAACATTTAACTGTGATAAATGGACATGTGCCACACAGATGAAGATGGGTTCCCTCTTACATTTACATTTGCGGCATTTAGCAGATGCCCTTATACAGATCGACGTACAAAAGTGCTTTAAATCTCTAGTAATTAATAAATCCACACTGGTACGCAAGATTACAAACTTAATATAAATATAACTCGAATTCTACAAACTTAGAGAGTGCTAATTTAGGTATTTCAGGAAGAGGGAGGTATTCAGTCGTCGCTGAATGGCGACCGTGGCAAGGAAAAACTCCCTGAGAGGGCATGTGGAAGAAACCTTGAGAGGAACCAAGGTTTCTTCCACATGCCCTCTCAGGGAGTTTTTCCTTGCCATGGTCACCAATGGCTTGCTCATTAGGGACACTTATAAAGAACAATCTTATTCATTCTTTATTACTGTATTATCTGTGTAATGCTGCTTTGGGACAAATTGTTGTGTATATTGTCCATTGTTAAAAGCGCACTAAAAATATAAATTCAAAAGAAAAATTAATTATAGCTACAAATCAGTTTTTTGTTCATTTCAAATAGTCCCCTTTTTTTTTTGTTTTTGCAAAGTTAAAATGTGCTTTTCACTATAAACACCAAGTTATCAATTCAGATTTCAGATTTAGCAAGTGGTAGTTCAGTGGTTACGATTCTGGCCTTCTGAGTCCAGCTTTAATGTGAGTTTTAATCCCAGCACTATGAAGCTTTAGCAAAGCCCTTACCTGCCAACTCAATTGCTCAGTTGTATAAATGAAATAAATCAAAATTGCTTTAGATAAGCGCATCTACCAAATGCCATAAATAGCTATAAATTGTATTCAGCACATACATAACCATACACAAGTACTACAATGTGTGAAGATTTAACGACTGGTCCTTGACATAAAATGGCATAAAAATAAAATACCAATTCTAATGTACAATTGAATTTACAATGGAATACAATAAAAAAATAATTTTAATGAAATTAAAAGAAATAAAATAAACTGGTAAGATCTCAGCAGAATATGTTCATGTTTGAGTCCTGTACTGTGATTTAATCCATTTGGTCACAAAGTCGGTCCGAGTCGTTTTTTTTTTTTAAACCCAGCAGTCTGACCAAACTACACTCCAATGACATCAGAGATCCGATTGAGATTTTTTTTTCCACCTCAGTCCTCGGCTGTGTGAAAAATATATATTTATATGTATTACTACTGTCGCGACACTGAAGCAGGCCACGGAAGAACTTCAAGAACATCGGGCCAATCGAGGTCTTGGTGTACAGGCTGCTCGGTTCCATAGTCACGCTGAGCTACACAATGAGGTTAAAAATACCACCCTGATACTCCATAGCAGGGCTGATACACAGCATGGCGCTCGTTGTTTTTTTTATGTTCTGAATGCTTTCGTCTGTTGAGCTTGAACGTAAATGAATGTAAACTTGTTTTTAATAAACAAACCAAAAAGAAAAAAACAGACACAAACACAGTGTTAGGAAAACAGCTTGAGGACTCAGCCTCATCATTCGCCTGCTAATGCCATGCTGGAACTCAGCATTACGACTCGTTGATGCTAAAACTCTGTAATCAAGAGGAAGTGCCTGGTGTTTTGTTATTAACGTGATGCTCCCAGAAATGTTCTGCTTGTTATTGTGGACACCAGGAGCTCGTCTTGTAATCTGGTGTCAAAAACAATCTCTCAATAACGTTTTCCACTGGTCAGCTCTGAACATTTCTGAAACAGTAAAGCTGAGGAAGCCGCAACTTCATGTCGGTTATAATTACGGTCATTACCAGATGACGGCTTAGGAGATTCTTTATCTCTGTGAATGTGGAAATTAGCTGTTGCTATGGTGAGGCACCTGACTCCAAAATGGATACTCTAACGTTGAGAATAACTAGCAGACAGTTAACACGTAGCAGCATAGCTACTTTATTCAAAGGACTTTTATTTTTTTTTACAATTTCAATTGAATGGATTTAATTGTGAAATAAATTACACATAAAAACACACCAGACCATTACTTGATCTGTACGATAACTTTTTGCCTATAGATGATCATTGGTTTCCTTTAAGAGTCTGTTTTCTCTCAAAGTTTTTTCTTCATATAAAATTTCAGATAGTTTTTCAGTGCCACTGTTGCCTCAGGCTCAGCCATTAGGGATAAACTGGATTGATCCCACCATCTCTCAGGGTAAGAGATAAGTATACATTCAGACTCTTTCCTATTCTGGTAATGAGGTGGTGGAATGAACAGCTAAGTCACTGCCTCTCTTCAAACGACCGGTGAAGACCTACTTCATCCTGAAACACTTGAACTAGCGCTTATTTTTCCCTGCTTTTTATATACCTTTAAGTAAAAAAGTGTGCTATAATTCCACAAACCAGAGTTTAGCCTGATAGTATTCTGAGTTTGCACTCTAGTGAACCAGCGTTGATTTATTCATTCATAGAAACTTTAAAGCACTTTTGTACGTCGTTTTGGATAAGGACACTTTCTAAATGGAGAAGGTCGTAGCTTAGTGGTTAAAGCATTGGACTTTGGATACGAAGGCTGTGAGTTCAAATCCCAGCCACACCCAGCTGCCAGTTCTGGACCCCCCAAGCCAGACACTTAGCCAGACGCTTCGAGGAACACGGCTCTATATTATTAATGATGGAATGTTACAACAAAGAATGAAACACCATTGTAGAAAACCAAAGCACACCATGTATCCTTTTATATCTCACAATACCACATTAACTTAATAACAATCAAATGCTGCAGGACGTCTGCGAACCAAGTTTGTCCGTTTAAACATCTGGTTTTCTCTTCTCTCATGAAACGAATTTAAGTTCTTCACATGACTGAGAAACTAACAAACCCAAACGCTAAACTACCCAAATGTTTTTACTGTTACACAGCACTGACACTGGAGACTTCTTCCATCTGTCTTCTGATGCAGAAATGTCATCATATTCAGGATTAAAGCTATTAATCTATGTTAATATAGGACGCCTCAGGTCATGGGCAAACAAATCCCCTTTGGGTTTTTTTGTGGTAATCATGGTATTTATAACTTTTTAGAATGAGAGCATGAGTGGTCTAGCTAGAGCTAGAATTTTGGATGTGATGAAGTGGCCAAGTATGTCTCCAGACCTGAACTCTATTGAGCACCTGGCAATCCTCATGCAGAAGGTAGAGAAGCGCCATGTGTCTAACATCCAGAGGGTCTGTGAGGTCATTATGGAGGAGTGGAAGAGGATCCCAGGAACAAACTGTGCAGCTCTGGTGAATTCTATACCCAGGAGGATTAAGGCAGTGTTACATAACAATGGTGCTCATATAAAATAGACACTTTGGACACAGTTTTGACATGTTCACTGAGGGTGTACTCACTTTTGTTGCCAGTTATTTAGACAATAACGGCTGTATGTTAAGTTATTTTTAGAGGACAGTAAATCTGTACTGCTGTAAGAGCTGCACATTGACTACTGTAAAATATATCAGGTTTATTTCTATAGTATTGTCTCAGAAGATCGTTGGTGAGATATGAGAGATGTTCTCACTTTTGTGAGATACTGTATACACGATATTTAAGACTTTATTTTTTTATTTTTTTTATTGGGTACTATTTTTTTCTAAAGGTCTTAAAGGTGCTTCTGCAAAATAAATTTATCAATAAATATATGAATGAATAAATAAATAAATAAATTGTATATGCCCTCATATCCTTTTGAGCGAATTAAGTCCTTCAGATGCAAATATTAATGATGCTTATCGAACTGAGGAATTTTTATTTATAAATTATTTTCCCCAAAGTGCCATTGAGATGTAAAAAAAACAACAACTATCCATTCTGCATATGGAAAGACTGTATATGTGAGCTCTGGAGATACAAAGATAAAAACGAACAGATACACATTCATAACAGAAACCATTAAAAAGTGTAATAATGATCCATGCTGCTGAGAACTGGCTCCGAAATGCAATCTGAGATCAGGAAACGAGGTCACGGTGCAAGCGACACTTTTCCCGTCAAGTGCCGATTATTTCATTTGTAGCCTCTCGAGGCTCTAATTAAACCCCCAGAACAGCGACGCGACGCAATCAACGTTAGAAGAGAACGAGATCGAGACGCTATCACATCAGTGCTCACACACGTACACACACACACACACAGAAACAATTAACCTCCAGCTTAGAACAAAGTGTTGATCTGTCAAGTTTGATATCCGTATCCGAAAATCTCCAGGAAAAAAAAAAAAGTTGTGCTTCTGAGAAACTCGACCCCCAGCAGCGGCGTCCTCTCACCTTCTTTCTTCAGAGCGCTCAAGATGGACTTCATGTCTCCTGCTGGTGTTTCACGCCGACTGGAGGAAAGCGTTCCGAGGTTCCCGAGGTGAACGAGGGATGAACGAGGGACGATGGAGACGCGGAGGGAGAGGGAGATCACTGCACACGCTCGGCCCTCCACACATCCTGCCTTGTGTGATTCTCCGAGAGGAAGCAACTGAGCGCACAAGCATCACACGTTCGCTCTGAGCTCTCCCTCTCTTCTCTCCCTCCCTCCCTCTCTCCCTTCCTTCCTCCCTCTCTCTCTTTCACACTCTTGTTCTCCCTCCCTCCTGTCCTCTTTCTGTTCCATCTCTCCTCCTTCTTGTCTTTCTCACTTTTTTTCCATTTTCCTCTTCACCTCTTGCTCTGTTCTCATTCCTCTACTTTTCTACTTGTCTTTCTCTCTTTCTCACCCTCTCTATTTTCCTCTCTTCCTTTGCGCCGTGTGTTCTTTTTTAACATCATCTGTCCTTCTTCCTATCTTCACCCTCTTCTCCTCTCTCCTTTTTTTCACTTAACCGTTTAATTTTTCTTCATCGTTCTTCTCTCTGCCTCTCCTTCCTTTCCACTCTCCTTGTTTTTTTGTCCTTGCTTAACATCGTCTGTTCTTTTTCCTTCTTTTTCCATCCCTGTTTTTTGTCCTCTTGCTGTGTCACCTTCCCATCTTTCTCTCTTTCTGCATCTCTGAACATCCCCTCTACTTCTGCTTCATTTCTCCTTTTGTTACTTCTTTCCATCGCCTCACCTCCTTTCTCTTATTCTCCTTTTCTGTGTATCCATCCATCGGTTCCTTCTCTCCCTCTGTCTCACTCATTCTCTTCTGTGTTTTCTTTCTGTCTGTGTTCTTTCTTTCTTTCTTTCTTTCTCTCTTTCTTGCTTTCTTGCTTTTTTTCTTGCTTTGACCTCTCCTTCCTCTATCTTTCTCCTTCCCTTTGTTTATTCTTTTTTTCCTTTCTTTCCTCTTTTCTTCTCTTTCCATCACCTTCTACCTCCTACCTGTATTCTCTTTTTCTTTCCCATTTCTTTCTTCTTCTATACTCTCACCATCCTCTCTTCTTGTCTTTTTTATTACCTTTTTATTACTTTATCCTGTCGTCTTTCTCTACCATCCCTCTTTCTTTAATCCTTCCTCTCCATCTGCCTGTCACTCTTTGTTTTCACTCATTTTCCACTATTCCTCATTTAAATTTTCCATCTTTCCATTTCAACATCCTCCTTTCTTCCTTATTCTATCCTTCCATCTCCTTTCTTCACTACTTGTTTCCCTTAATGTCATCATTGTTTATTTATTTTATGGTAATATTTTTCTCCATTTATTCTCTCTATCTTTCTTTTCACTTTCCATTCATTGTTGTCTTCTTCTCTCTTTCCATCTCTTTTTCATTCCTATACCGCCATTCTTTTTTACATTACTCTTCATTGTCTTTTTTTTCCAAGCATACGTTCCCTTTTTTTTCCCCTCCCTCATCTCTCTCTCTGTTTCCCTGCTATTTCTCTCTATCTCTATCTCTCTCTGTCTGTCTATCTCTCTCTCTTTCACTCTCTATATTTTTTCTCTTTCATTATCCCCCTCTCCCTCTCACTTTCCTGTTATTTCTTGCGTTCTCCTGTCATCTCTCTCCTGTCACTCTTTCTGACTCTCTCTTTTTTTTCTGTTCTCTCTCTCACTTTTTCTTGTATAACTATTTTCACTATTTTTTAATATTATATATTCTCTTGCTCTCGCTTCCCTGTTTTCTCTTTCTTCTCTTATCCCTCCCTCTCTGTTCTGTCTTTTATTATCCCCCTCTCCCCTTTCTCGTATTTTTCTTATCTCTATCTTTTCCATGTTATCACTCTCTCACATCGCTCTCGCTCTCTCTTATTTTATCTCTCTCTTCTCTCTCTCTCTCTCTCTCTCTCTCTCTCTCTCTCTCTCTCTCTCTCTCTCTCTCTCTTATACTCTCTCACCCAATCTCTCTCTTTTATTATCCCCCTCTCTCCTTGTTATCTCTCGCTTTCTCCTGTTATCTCTCTGCTGTCACTCTTTCTCACTTCTCTCTCTTTTATCCTGATCTTCTTTCTCTCTTTCTTCCCTGTTATCTTTCACCTCTCTCTCTCTCTCTCTCTCTCTCTCTCTCTCTCTCTCTCTCTCTCTCTCTCTCTCTCTCCATCCTTTTGTATTAAATCTCCAACAGTAACAGACACATGCTCAGGGATCTGAGCCGTGTTTCAGGATCATCGAGGAGAACGTTCTAGATTTCTCCTCAAATTAGGAGAAGTCGTCGAAGTGCATGAACTCCGAAGTTCGCTAAAGTTCGCCTCGTCACCGGTCCACGCGACGGTGTGACGAGAAGTCGATTGCACACTGATGCAATCAGCTGAGGAGCGATGCAACAACGGAACGTGAGGCTGTGTGAAAAGGTCTCCGGGAGAATTTTAACCCTCTCGCCTCCCAGTTCGAACAGCTGTACATGCAAGAATCGGAAAAAAACGTGAAACAAGCCCCAAGTGTTGCTAGGCAACCCGTGGATGGATGTCTAAATTAGTCAGCGCAAGTTGCCTGGTTGTGAATTCTCCATGTATGTGGGCTGTCCTTTCACGCTAGCAATTCACAATCTCTCTCTCTCTCTCTCTCTCTCTCTCTCTCTCTCTCTCTCTCTATTCCTCCCCCTCTCTGTAGCTCCTTTCTTTTTTTTTTAAAGAGGAGAATGAAAAAAAACATGGTAGAGATTGAGAAAGGCCTTCTTCCATTTGGAAATCTGTGCCAGGCTGTGATGTCATGCCGACAGCCTATTTATATTTAGCCATTAATGCACAGTCCCGAAATTTGCCAGACACCGAACAGTGACTCCAGAAACAAAGAAAACATACACCAATCAGGCATCACACTATGACCACCTGCCTAATATTGTGTTGGTCCTTCTTTTGCTCCTAAAACCATTCCGACCCATCCAGCATTAACTTCTTCAATAATGGGAGCTACAGGAGCTCGTCTGTTGGATCGGATCACACGGGCAAGACTTCGCTCCCCACCTGATCAATGAGCCTTGGCCGGTTCACCACTTTTCCTTCCTAGGAGCACTTTTGATAGATACGGACCACTGCAGACCTAAAAAGTCCCACAAGAGTTGCAGTTTTGGAGATGCTCTAACCCAGTCGTCTGGACGTCACAATTTGGCCCTCATCAAAGTCACTCAAATCAGTACGTTTGCCCATTTTTCCTGCTTTTAACACGTCAACTTTGAGAACAAAATGTTGCTGCTTAATACATCCTACACACTAACAGGTACCTAAGTAATAATCAGTGTTTTTAATTTCATGTTATGCCTAATCGTTGTATACAAGCTATAGAAGCTACACTGTCATGTAATGTAAGACCACACGACAAATCCGACAAAGCAGAAGAAGTCGAGAATATACAGGTCATGTGATAAAAAAAAAAAAAAAAGGACTTGGGGAAAGCAGGGATATGGAACATGAATCATTACTAGAAAAACAAACACAGCAATAAAGAGGCTTGTTGAAAAGTGTGAGCAAGCAGAGTGTATAATTCACAAAAGGTAAATTAATTACTGTATATACCTGGTGTGAGTGATTTGAGGTTTGTAGTCTTGTATATATAATATAATATAATCCTCTTAAACCTTCTTCTGTTGTATATATATATATA
>MU551748.1:1683804-1723131 GCA_024362625.1 Silurus asotus
AAAAAAAAAAAAAATCCAGAAATCACAATATATGATTTTTAAACTATTTATTTGTATGTTCTTCTTTTTCTTTCGGCCGCTCCTATTAGGGGTCGCCACACCAGATCATCCTTCTCCACTCTGTTCTCAGATTTACGTTCATCACCCTATCAGAAACTCTTTTTACCTTCACTACACTCTTACTGTTACTGTTGGCTAACAATACCATAAATCATCCATCTTTATTTTATAGTAAGTTTTGTATAATATCCATCATGGATCAAATCATTTTAGTTTATAAAACCAGCAAGAGTTCATAATATTAAAAAGAAAAATCAGAATTTAGTAAGTATTTATTTGATGATCGACTAATCCGACCCTCAGCCCTGAGCAGGTTAACACTCGTTTTTCCCCAATTAAAAGCTTTTCATCTGCAAATCCATGAACGGATCAAAGTAACGCAGCAGACTCCTTCCGCTATCTCCATCCATATACTCATTAAAACATCCGAAACACAGGATTAAACTTATCTACCCTACTAACTTTTTTTTTTACTAAAGCCATCAAGATTTTTATGTAAAATGAGATAATAATGAGTAATATAAGCCTTTAAGAAATCCACCCAATCTTTCCATCCATCAGGTCTTTTTCTCGTTTTAATTCTGTTATTCATTAAATGGAGTTCATTAACATGGTATAACATGGAGTCTAGAAGACTCAGAATGGCATGCATGAGCATCATGTTGATTCCACATTCCTTAAGCCAATTATCACACAGGGCTGGAAACTATGGCAACCGCAGAGTGACACTAAAGGGGCTTCATATACACGCAAATCTGCCATATACAGGAAGTAAGGAGTTATTATTATGCTGCGTCGCTTGTTCAAAATGCATTGCCATGTTGTGAAGTATACAGGGTCGGTTGTTTCTTGCGTCGCTCCCACTAGGATGGAGCCTTGGACTCAGAGGTGCGGGTTTTAATGAGAGGATTCGCTTGATTCTGTGGTGTAGCAGCATAAATCCCTGTTGAGACAAGCGTGGCAAGGAAAGAAACCTTGCAAGAAACCTGTTCATAAAGAGGAAATATCCTCTTCTGGGTGAAAAAAAAACAAATAATGGGATTTACAGGTGTAGATGAGTAAAGATGAGCAATTAATGTGCTTATAGGATGTTCAGGATGTATAGGGTCTTAGGATGAATCTGAGCATGGGAAAGTTTTTAGGAGTACAGCAACAATTTATAGATACAAATGTACTGTTTATGAATTGGCGCATCTTGAGGAGAAACTTTTCGATTCTGGAATAATTGATGTTTTTTGCACGCCAGGATCTCTTTTCTACTCGTTATTGGCCGAGTCATTGGATCGTTAATTGCACTTAAACTTAATTGGATACTGTAATGTGAAATCCCAAACCCCTATCTTCCTTTCTCCATTAGCGTCGTATTGTTTACGCGAAATGAAACTGACTCTACGCACCTGCTCTGCTTGCTTATTAAGTTGATAGCATTTGCTGTCAATCTTGCAAGTATTAGTCCTGGATTTGCTGTGAGCTCCTGCAGAAATGATCGATCGCTTGAGGTGGGAAAATGGGACAAATCATTCAACTTGAACATTAGAAGTTTAAGTGTATGAGTATGTAGTCATATGGAAAGGTTTAGAGATAGAGAGAGAACTGGAAAAAGCATTGACTCTGCTATTACTGTTGATGTTAGCATTAGGATTTGTGTTGAAGGTGTAAGCCATGTGATCATATGGTTTCAAAACCAAACATTATATTTCAGAGCTTAAAAGGACAAAGTAAAGTACTATCAAGACAGCCATGCTAACTTAAAATACACAAATTAGCTCCTAATGTTGAAATAGTGGGCAGGGAGGGGGTGGGTATCAAATAAAAGTTTTTACAAAAGTAAAAAAAAAAAAAAAAACACAACAGATGTCATTACACAAGTATTCAACCTTTTTTGTTGGATTTATACAGATGAAATCAATAATAGGGACGCATTTAAAATTTAACATTATATGGACAAAGGTTTGTGGATATCTGATTTTCAGATTTGCATATGTTTTCTGAACATCCCATTCCGCATTTAGCCCCCATTAGCTGTGACCTTTACTCTTCTAGGAAGACATTCCTCTAGGTTCTGAAGTGTGCTTAGTGTTAGTAAAGTCAGGTACTGATGTACATGAGGTGGAAGGCCTGCGGTGCAATCACCGTTCCATCCCAAAGGTGTTCAGTGGGGTTGAGGTCAGAGCTCTGTAGCAATGATTGAACTGTAATAAATGGGCGTTTGGTTTCCCCCAGATGAGAATGGGTTTCCATTTTAAGTTTTTTTTTTCAAAAAAGTTTATTCCTTATACCATGTTAGGAAGTTTTTCCTTGCCACAGCCGCCACTGGCTCTCTTATTAGATTAGATTAGATTAGTTTAGATTAGATTAGATTAGATTCAACTTTATTGCCATTACACAACACATGTACAAGTACAAGGCAACGAAATGCAGTTTGGGTCTAATCAGAGTGCAATAACAGCAAGTGCAGGATATACAGTGTTACATGATTTACATAAGTTAAATAAAATGGTAATATAGGACTATAAACAGTAATTTACAGATGTATATATACTATGAAGATTATTAGGGATAAACATAAAATTATAATTAACAAACTTTCAGTATAGGCACTAAACATATATATTTTTGCAAACAATTTGAATAACCGCTTTATCTCTATAAAGCTGCTTTGAGACTCTGCCTTTTGTAAAAAGATATAAAAAAATGTATTGAAATTGAAGAGAAAATTCAGTGTTAGCTCATCCTTAAAAATGGTGTGCCTCCAATTTTCTGGTAACCGTTTCGAGTTGAACCGTATATGGCTAGAAAAGTGAGGTGTCCCAAATTGTCGCAAAACTTTTGTCCATAAACCGAAAATTCTTAATCTCTTTATTTCTGTAAAGTGCTTTGTGACAATGTTAATTAGTAAAAGAACTGTACAAATAAAATGCAATTAAACAGGAAAGGTGGAATAGTTCACAGGGTGGGAATACTTATGCATGAAACGGTATGTGCAGCAGTAAAATATTAATAATTATAAATAACTCTGTAACTATTCAAATAATGACAACAACAAAAAAATAAAAATAAATCATAGTATAATTCTGCAGCTACAGCCAAATCTGAAAAGAAAGGAAAAAGACCGTAAAAATGAATTAAATTGAGCTAAAGTGAATGTACAGTACTTAAATAACACCGATAACAAGTGGTGTGCCATTTTATTTAATAATTTGTTTATAACCTGGCAAAAACTCTGTTTCCTAGGATTCAGCTAGTCTTGTTTTCCCTAAAGGCAACACAATTAAGCCAGCAAAGTGACCAGTGATGCCATTTATAAATCAGGTTATGCAAGCAAACAGCAAGCACAAGTGTTACATGTGAGAAGTATCGTGAGAGGAATAGTGAGAAAAACCAGGACAGCTGACAGTGAAAGGGGAGAAAAATAAAAAAATATCAAGCATGTGACCATTTTTACTGTGTTCAGATACGAAAGCTGATTTTGCCTTAAAAATGTGTGATTAAATTTGCAAGTAAGTGTAAATTAAATAGTCAATTGTGTATATATGTGTGTGTGTGTGTGTGTGCATCCATGTGTGTGAGTGCCTTCTTCTAAAATGATCTACATCGTACGTATGTAGGTCAAATCCACTGTGCGCTTCTCTCTCACTTGCACTAGATGTAGGCTCACACTAAGCTATATGATCATCCAGAACCATCTATATGGGCAGCAGACATCGTGTTAACAATATACGCTACAGGGTGGTAACGAAGGTGGTAAAAGTATGACGTTTTCTCATAGAAACAATCACATACGAAAGTAAAGACGGGTTTTTTCCGAATCAAACACAGATTCTGAGGTAAAATTCTAAGGCTTAACACAAAGGAAACTAGCTTCAGTTTAAATAATTAAATAGCAGCTAGCATGAAAACGCAAACTAGCTGAATGTTAATCACAAACTATCACAACACAAAATGGGCTATCTGTGGAATATTGTAGCTAAAATATTTTTTGTTATTCGTGTCAGTATCACATCTCATTCAGACCAGTCAAATTTAAAGTTTCGACCTGCCAACATTTGATGCAGTCTAATGCTAAAAAAGTCACCTCATGACTTTACAAACACTGTAAACATTATGATGGTGAAGCAAATCTCAGTCAAAAGCCTATCCGGAAATTATGCACATGAATGTAGAGTAATTCTTTATTGAGGTTTAAAATGAGTTTTACATTCCATTTCTATCTAAAGAAATCCTACATATCCACTTTTAAAACATTGTGTTTATTAGATATACAGTACTGTGCAAAAGTATTTTAGTCACGATTAGTTTTCTGCAAAGGATTTATGACTATACATAATTATTCCTCAGTCTCTTGAGTCAAATACAACCAGAAAATACAGGACATTTCTATGCAGCTTTAGTATAGTTTCTATAGTCTACAGTGGCAAGTATTTATTGTGATATCCACTTACACTCAAGCAACTAGAACATATCTCTCATAAACCTAACAAATAATAATTATTGTTATGTCAACTTTCAATGACATCATTCCATTCAAAATACCAAAGATCAAATAATTCAACAGTCGTAAACTCATACTTTTGCAAAAGCTGGGGGTGCCCTAGGACTTTTGCACATTGTTGTATATTAACAGTAATTATAGGCCAAATAACTTGTAATGCCTGGTATACATGGTACCAATTGGCCAATGTGAAACAATTATTCATATTTCTTCGGTTGTGGTTTCTAAATGGTGGTCCTACATTGCACTATGAGAGAGGTTCAAGGATGGGCATTGTCACAGCCTTGCAACCAAATAGAGCCTGTGAAAACTTTCTGACGGTGTCAAAATCTTACTACCAATGTCTACTGACTATTGAAGGACCGGCCATTATTGGATTTTACCGATACTAATAGCTAGGATGGATCGTTCTTGCTGAGAACCGATGAATCAACCGATCGTTTTATTAAATGGATAATAGATTAAAAAACAAACAAACAAACAAACAAACAAACAAACAAACAAACACTTCTTATATAACACATTAATTATATAATTAATAAATTATTAATAATAAATATAATAGTGCGCTCTCTGTGCAGCACGCAGTCTTACGTGTAAGAACAAACAGCGCGTGGGGTCAGGAATTTACCTCTAGGGGCCGCTCTGGTAATGAAAACGGACCTTCTTAGCCGATCCATCAAACTAACTATCGGTAAGAATTTTTGCCGCTAGCCGATAGTTCCAGCAATCAACTATCGATGCTGATTAATTGACAAAACTGATGAATCGGTCAACACCTACTGATTATTTTATAAAAATGCAACATTAAAAGATGTATTAATTCACCCAATATAGAGATACACCTTATATTCAATGAAGGCAAAAAGTGCTAAAAGGACCACCTGCTTACATTTATATAAGTTTATCTCAAGCTCGCTATTCAAAAACTGGCATCCCAAGTTGGCATCTTTTTCTCTAGCTATGACCAGGTCTATATTCTCCTCCTCTGCCACCTCCTCTTCTCTTTTCAGAACACAGAAAAACCACAACTGCAGATTCATCTCGGTCTATCAGTTTACCACTGATGCATGATGATGAAATTTAATTTTTTTGTACTTGCATATGTTCCAATAACTGCAATCATCGTGCAGTCTACATACATGTCGAAGCCACGTTTATTAAATCCATTTTCCATGTGATTTGTAATAATATTATACTATTGCTAAAATCGCACCTATTTTTCCAAGCATTTAAAAAAATGTCTCTCTAAACTAATATAAAGAGCAGAGCACAGAACCGTATCTCCATCCAGCATGTGTGCTCAGATGACGTACTTCAAGAGCTGTTTATCCAGTGCCGTCTCATTTCTCCTCTTCTAATGACCTCTAATGATGAATTTGATTCGTTACACTTCCTCTAGATATAATGAGGGACTCGATTACGCATGTTATTAACCGAAATGAACATGTTCGCTCTGGGATAAATTGCTCAGCAGGCATCTTTGGACGTCGGAAGGAGAAAAGGACGGCAGATGACTTTAAATCGTTCGTGAACGTACACTGACATCTGCTACATGTACGACGGGTTGGGGGGGATGCAAAATGGCATCCGTGGGTAATTATTTAACATCTCATTAAAGCGTAAACATTGAGCTAATTACACATGACCGCACATGTTCAGTGCTGCACAGAGTGTGAGAAACTGGACGTTTAGATCCGAAGGATCAGATTCAGATGAGCAGGAATACAATTGGCAAGTGAACAACTTTACAAGCAAGTGGCTGAGAGAGAAATAGAGATGCAATGTGGCAGCAGCAGCAATACAAGAATATGCTTTCAACAGCATCACAAATATTACCATATTTAATGTTCTTGACACTATAAGTTTGCAGCTATATGCAAAGCATATGTATTAGCAATGAATAGTGCATGAGAATGTTTGATCGATGGGCTGATGTGTGTAAGTATTTACATTATGTCTGAAATTAATGGATTTGTCGACGTTGACGTTTGTTGACAGTTGACGTTTTCTATACCATGTTCAAGACAATGATCTAGAACAGAGTTAGCCAATCTTGTACACTGTTGTGAAGTTTTGTTTTGAATATATTCTTTTGTACCAGCTGTTAAGGTGTGTGTGTGTGTGTGTACCAGGGAGAAAAGGTTTAGCGTTTGTTAATAATACATGGTCACATTTAGAGACATCTTCCTCAGAATGTTTGGTAGCAACTCTTTCAGGGCTTGCAGTTAATTATAACTGTCCCCGAGACCTGATGGAGATGCGTTCAGATGAAGCCATCATAACATATCGTAAGTTAAGACTCGGTCTAGCCTACCCATGAGTCTTAAAGAATGGTCATCAGTATAAAATAGTATCTTCTTTTTCTCCTTCGTTCCCATTAGGTGTTCCCATTAGAGATGACCCACAGCGGATCATCTGTCTCCACACCCCCCTGTCCTCTACATCTGCCTCCTTGGCATTTTTCTTTTCCACCTGCCTGGTGGCTCCATCCTCAGCATTCTCCTACTGATATACCCCATGTTCCTCCTCTGCACATGTCCAAACCATCTCAATCTCACCTCCCTCACCTTGTCTCTAAAATGTCCTACATGCGCTGTCCCTCTATTAAACTCGTTTCTAATCCTGTATATCTGCTTTACTACCAATGAAAAGCTGAACATCTTCAGCTCTGCTACCTCCAGCTCCACCTCGTGTCTTATACTCAATGCCACTGTCTCTAAACCATACAACATCGCAGGTCTCACCACAGTCCTATAAACTTTCCCTTTCACTCTCACAGATACTCTTCTATCACAAATCACTCCTGCTATCACTCTTCTCCACCCACTCCACCCTGCCTGCACTCTTTTCTTCACTTCTCTAACACAATCTTCATTACTTTGCACTGTTGACCCCAGGTACCTGAACACCTCCACCTTCACCACCTCTTCCCCCTGCAACCACACCACTCCACTGCCCTCTTTCTCATTCACAAATCCACAAACACACAAAGCAACTCCTTCTAACCTTCTCTATACTTCTCCATTAACATTCTCAAAGCAAATAATGCGTCTGTGGTGCTCTTCCTCTGCATGTAACTATACTGTTGCTCACAGATGGTCACCTCTTCCCTCAGCCTGGCTTCCACTACTTTGACTGAACAACTTTATTCCCTTATAGTTAGTGCAGGTCTGCACATCTCCCTTATTCTTAAAGATCAGTACAGCACACTCCTTCTCCATTCTTCAGGCATCCTCTCAACTTCCAGAATCTTGTTAAAAACTCCACTGCCATCTCTCATAAACATCTTCATGCTTCTACCGGTATGTCATCTGGTCCAACCACCTTTCCACTCTTCATCCTCTTAATCGCTGCTCTCACTTTCTCCTTACTAATCCTATGCACTTACTGCTTCACCATCTCCACTCCATCCAACTTTCTTTCTCTCTCTCTCTTATTTATCAGCTGCTCAAAATACTATCTCCACCTTCTCAACACACACTCCTCACTAGTTAACACATTTCCATCTCCATCCGTTATTTGCTCTAACTTGCAGCACATCCTTCCCAGCCTGGCCAACCGGTACAAATTCTTTTCTCCTTCCTTGGTATCCAACTTCACCTACAGCTCCTCATATGCCTTTTCCTTAGCTTCTGCCACATCCCTCTTTACCTGCTGCCACATCTCCTTGTTCTCCTGCCTACTTTTCTTATCACTCTGTTGATCCCAAATATGTTTGGCCAACCCCTTTCTCCTCATGCTTTCCTGCACTTCCTCATTCCACCACCACATCTCTTTGTCTTCCTTTCTATTTCCAGAAGTTACCCCAAGTACCTTCCTAGCTGTTTTCCTCATAACTCCTGCAGTAGTTTCCCAATCTTCCAGCACATCATTACCACTGAGTCTCTGTCTGACCACTTCCCTGAACCTTACACTACAGTCTTCCTCCTTCAGTTTGCACCATCTTAAATTTTCTCTCAGTCCTCACTCTCCTCCTCTTATTCTTCACCTCCAAAACCATCCTACAGACCACCATCCGATACTGTCTAGCAACACTGTCCCCTGCCAAAACCTTACAGTCTCCAATCTCCGTCAGGTTGCATCTCCTACATAGAACCTTGTCCACCTGTGTGCACCTTCCTCCACTCTTATACGTCACCTTATGATCCTCCTTCTTCTTAAAATTAAGTGTTCACCACTGCCATTTCCATCCTTTTAGCAAAATATACCACCATCTACCCTTCCACATTCCTCTCCTTAAAACCATACCTACCCATCTCCTCCTCGTCACCTCTGTTCCCTTCACCTACATGCCCATTGAAGTCTGCCCCAATCACCAATCTTTCTTTTCTAGGTACACCATCTACCACTTCATCTAACTCACTCCAGAAAGGTTTCTTTACCTCTATCTCACAACCCACTTGTGGAGCATAGGCACTGATGAAATTTATCATCATCCCTTCAACTTCCAGCTTCACGTTAATCACCCTATCAGAAACTCTCTGCACCTTCACTACAATCTTACTGTACTCTTCCTTCAGGTTCGGTATGGTGTTGTGGTTTGTGGTCCGCATATTTGATCTGGCACATGTTTGACGCTGGATGCCCTTCCTTACGCAACCCTCCCCATTTATCCGGGCTTGGGACCGGCAATAAGAGTGCACTGGCTTGTGCAACCCTAATGGCTGGGTTATTATGGGGTAGTATACTGTCATTTACTAATAATTTAACAAATTACAGTACATGATTTAGCAAAACAGAGCAAATCACATTGCTTTAATGTATAGACTTTACAATATTTATGTATGTGGCAGCGAGTGGACGGCATTTTGTAGCATTAAAACATCGTGAAAAAAAATACACCCTTTAACATCGAGACAACTGAACTCAAGAAGTCAAACACTGGCAACAGTAAGTCATCTCTCAAGGCGGGAGATGCGCACGTCGTGGCAGCGTCCCAACGTATCGTACCACATATTGTATACATCGCTACGTTTTTCTGCTGTGCAAAACCTTTGTACAATTTTGTCATATCACTATTGTCATCGTAAGATCAAAAAAATTGAAATAAGTGAGTTGAAATATCAAACTCAGGGACCATCTGTACTTGGTGAGGGAAGGAAACCATGCGTGTGTGTAACCCGACTCTGAATACGAGAAACTTTCCTAAAGTAAATATTGGCATAATTCTTTTAACTTAAGCCACTAATGTAAGATCTGCACACAACCCACAGAGATCTTTGAATGAATTAAACAACGAAGAGTAAATTTGTAGTCTTTCATACAAACAAGCCATTAAGACGAGCTAAAAATGTGAAAATTATTATGGATTTTCAAGTGTAGGACCATGATTGTAAATTGCACTATGCATTATTATGAAGTTATGAAACTTTATGGAGTGCAGATAAACTCTGTACAGTACCATCTCTTAATAAACCTACTAGAAAATGTATTACTAGTAGTCTTTATTCTATAAGACTTTATCCTCTATCCAACCTAAGTTCAACGTGTGCCACTGCCTGCAGGAAAATGAGAGTCATGGCTCAAACAGAAGGGAGCATTACATTTGAAATGTAATTTCGTAAAGTTGAGACTCGTACACGAAGAGACAGGCAGAGGTTATGAGCTGAGCGACGGTTTTCATTAAAGGAAGCACGCTGCTCTGACTTACCAATGCTGTCGTCTTTGTGGCTCTTTATGAACTCCGCCAGCTCAAAGTTCCCTGCGATGATGGCAACCTTCAGAAAGCAAAAGAAGAGAAAAGATCATCATCATTATAATTATTGATTAAGCATTATCAGGCAATTTTTTATTATTGTTCTGTTTTTTTTTCCTATAGGTGGAAAGTGATTTATTTTGATCATATTAGAATGCCCCAAAAGTGGTTCGCAATATGGCCATTTGTTAAATCGCTTATACCGCCAGCAATTATGATAATTTGCTTTAATAATTGGAAAATCAACACTACAGCAGCAACAACATATGTATAACATACACAATCTTGCTCCTAAACCTTACCTACCCAAATCATGCCATTATATAGAATTTTTTTATGATTTTTTTTAACATAACATATAAAAAATGCATTTTTCTTAAAAGTGAAACCCTAAAATAGGATCATAGGATCCATATAACATAAAGTTTTCTTGAAAATACTAAAACAGGACCCAAAATAGTAGAAGAAACACATCAGAAAACCTGATCATGCAACTAGCAAAAACTGCTCTAATAAACCACCAAAAATGTTTAGCAACGTCGGTTGACAGCATCGAACAAGGCGTAAGAACCTAGAAGAAAAACCTGGAAAAAGTATTTGCAACTGCTGAAAACTCTAATTTAATACATACAAGGAATGAGGACTTAACAGAATACTGGGGTCAGAGGTTCAAATAGAAGTCAGGAAAGTGTGCCCTCTACTGGCCAGGAGGAGAAACATCCTAGATCATTTAAAAACTTATAAGAATGAGGAAGGAAGGAATAATATGCCAGCTGCTTGCCATTATAAAGAAATTACTGACAATGGTGCAAAAGGCTTGAATTATTCTTACTATCCTTATTCCCCCCCTTATTTTTCATTTCTATATCTTATGAAATTATATATTTCTCTTAAACCATAGGCAATTTTCCAAAAATGACAGTTTCATCATTAAACTTTTCATTATTAAAGAATGCTAGATTGTATGTTTTATATGTCTATACTCAATGTTGTGGAACATTGATGAAACAAGCTATCTGTTATCGTCTACTTTTTCTCTCTCTCTTCATGTTAATTAGGCAACAGTTTTTTAATGATTTTGAGAAACAGGAACACCTTGTGACAAATCAGAATATTAAAATTCAGAAATTAATATACAGACAAAAGTATTGGGTCACCTGAATTTTTGAGCCAAAAGTGGTTCTTCCCAAGACTGTTACCACAAACTTGGAGGCACACAAGTATGCACAAAGCCAGCTCCATGAAAATATGCTTTACTTGTTTGGAGTGGAAGATCTTGTATGGCCTGCTATAGAGCTCTGACCCCAACCCTATTAAACACCTTTTTAGATGGATTGGAACACTGAATGCACCCCAGGACTCTGCACCCTTAATCGATTTGAGTTTAGCAAAGACCTGGCTTACGTACACTATATTGACAAAATAAAAAAAATGAACAATTGTGTGCCTCCAACTTTGTGTTAACAGAACCACATATTGTTGGAAATGTCAAGTGTCCCCATTGACTTTGGAATGAATGTGAACACTGAGTGCACCCCAGGCCTCCTCACCGTCTCACCTACATCAGTTCCTGACCTTACTAACACCCGTGAGACTGAATAAGCACAAATCTCTTACTTATAATCAGAATTGAAGTGGGTATTTTAACAGCAATTGGGAATTTAATGTGAAATGGGATGTTGAAAAAACACATACCAATTTTATGGTCAGGTGTTCACCAAATCGTTTTGTCCAAATTGTGCAATTACATGTATAATTTTTCTTTTTCTCTCAAAGTAGCCATAACCTTTTAGAACACTTATTTTGAACCTAACATGCATACGGTGTAGGCACTCTAACCATCCTATTCACCACACAAGTGCTTCATAAATAGAAGTGGTATCTAAGTGGTTAAGGGTCTGTGTTACTGAAATCTGCTTTCAGTAACACCAAGCTGCCATTCTTGGACCCTCTAGCAAAGCTCCTAACCCTCCGTGCTCCATATAATGACGGATCCAAGCTTCTTAACTTTGCTGAAAGATGAGAAGAAATAATTTGACTGTGCTGTAAGGTACATGTGACAAGTAGGAAGTAGCTTTACCTTGGAAAAAGAGTCATTACGGAGATTGTAGCTACAAATTTTTTTTTGTATTTTAGTTGACAGACCTATCAGAGTCTTCTTCTTCTTCTTTCGGCTGCTCCCGTTCGGAGTCGCCACAGCAGATCATTCTGTCCTCTACATCTGCCACTTTCAAACCAACTACCTGCATGTCTTCCTTCACCACATCCACAAACCCCCTCCATGGCCTTCCTCTTTTCCCCCTTCCTGATGGCTCCATCCTCAGCATTCTTAAACCCGATATATACCCCATGTCCCTCCTCTGCACATGTCCAAACCATCTCAATCTAGCCTATGACCCCAGACCTATTTGAGTACATGTTTACAATCAAACAAACATGATGCCACATCAAGAGCTAGTTAAAAATAGCTTCAGCCAGTTTGGGATTCATTCTTACATAATCCAATAACAATCCAGGGATAGAATTTGAGGAAAAAATTGGCACACCACAAATGACAGTATTATTACTGAAAGTTTCCGAGGTTCCTTTTCATTGAGAATGCACTCTGAAATATTACATACTTCCATACTTCCCATGCCTGGTCTAAAACAATATTTGTCATTTGGGAGGTAATTGAGGGAATTATTCATTCGCGTTGACATGATTTTCTGATTTGGATGAAGATATTGGGGTCACAGCGGGCAGCTACTTCTGGCCGCAGGAAGTCTTGTTTAACCAGGCAGAATGCAGTGTATCCGTTCAGAGGCCTGGCGCTTTGTCCTCAAATGAGCTGTAATCAAGCTGCAATTGAGGCGTGAAATATAATTTTAGCAGCGTGAGATGAATAATACAGGGCGTTAAACTATACACAGCAGCGGCAGAGCTAAGCTACAGAGAACGACTTGGCTTCGAGTGAAGACGACGAGAAGGCTCGATAAATATTCGCAGGCATGATGATGATCTATGAGACAAGAATAAATCGAAAGAAATGAAGACATTATGTAAACTATGAGCTGGAATGTTTAATTATGTACATATTTATTCAAGTGTAAGGCTGTAAAGTCTGACACACATTTACACACTTACACACACACACACACACACACACACACACACACACAGCTTCTGTTTATTACTATAATTTATTAATGAAAGATTACACTGAGTAAAAATGTTATTAAAATGCTTTTCCTTCTCATGCTTCATGTCTCAGTGTCTCTCAGTCATGGGTGGTGTAGCCTCTGTGGCGGTGAGGTACAATAAAGGAGGAGTGGCCTCTGTGCCTGTAAGGTAAAATAAAGGAGGAGTGGCCTCTGTGCCTCTAAGGCACAAAAAAAAGAATTGTTGATGTTGTACAAAAAAAACAGTGTGGCCTAAGTGTCAGTGGGGCGCAATGAAGAAGGTGTGGCATCTGTGCCTCTAAGGTAGTATGCAGATGGTGTGGTCTCTGTGACTGTAAGGTACAAAAAAAATAAAGAAAGTGTGGCCCCTGTGCCTGTAAGGTGCAATGCATGAGGTGTGGTCTTTGTGGCTGTATGGTATAAAAAGAAAGTGTGGCCTCTTTGCCTCTAAGGTACAATGAGAAAGGTGTGGCCCCTTTGCCTGTAAGGTATAATGAAGAAAATGTGGCCTCTGTGCATGTAAGGTCAAGTCAATATGATCTACAGTATATGGCTGTCGGAATTAAGTAGGTATGGTCTATATGCCTGTCAGACAGGTTTAGGTAGATGTGGTCTATTTGCCTTTCAGGATAATGTAGGTGTGGTCTATATACCTGTCAGTCAGCATGAAGTAGATGTGGTCTATTTACCTGTCAAAATAAAGCAGGTGTGGTCAATTTACTTGTCAGAATAAAGCATTTGTGGTCTATATGCCTGGAAGTGAGGTCGATGTGGTCTACATGCCTGTCAGTGTGAAGGAGGTGTGGTTTATATGCCTGTCAGTCAAAGTGAAGTAGATGCAGTCTATCTACCTGTCAGAATAAAGTAGATGTGGCCTATTTGTTTGTCAAAGTGAAGTAGGTGTGGTCTATTTACCTAGTAGTCAAAGTAAAGAATGTGTGGTCTATTTTCCTGTCAGGGTGAAGTAGGTGTGGTCTATATGCATGTCAGAATGTGTAAGGTGTGGTCTATATGCCTGTCAGAGTGAAGTAGGTGTGGTCTGTTTGCCATTCAGAATTAAGTAGGTGGGGTCTATATGCCTGTCAGGGTGAAGTAGGTGTGGTCTGTTTGCCATTCAGAATTAAGTAGGTGGGGTCTATATGCCTGTCAGAGTGAAGTAGGTGTTATCTATATGTCTGTCAGTCAGAAGTGAACTAGGTTTGGTTTAGTGTCATTCATGGGTGTTACAGTTATTGTGCGTGAACAAAAATTACATAGAAACATACCCCATTAATTCTGAGTTTGAACTGGATCCCAACATTAGAATAATATAAATCTGAATAATTGCATCAATTTTCTGACCTTGACCCAGTACTTCTTTCACAGCAAGAAAAGGAAATATATTTGAAAAACAGTGATTCAAGATCCAATCTGCGCTCCGTTCTAATGCATTCTACCATTCTGGGTCAGAGATTTCTTTTATACAAGTTTGAAAAGGGCAGATGAGCCATTTTACATTATTATTATTATTATTATTATGAAATGATTAGGGTCAAATTCCACTCTAATGCAGTTATCTAATTATCCGATCATGTGGTGGCAGTGGAATGCATAAAATAATGCAGATACAGCTCAAGAGCTTCAGTTCACAGCAAACATCAGAAGGAGGAATCAGTAGGATATCTGTGACTTTAACCCCGGCATGGACATTGGTATGGATGTCGGTGTGAATGTTGGTTGAAGTATTTAAAAACCTGCAGACATTTTAACATACAGTAGTCTTTTGAGTTCACACAGAATGGTGCGAAAAACAAAAAACAACAACTGAGGAAAATAGTCAGAATAATTTGAGCTACCAGAAAGGAAATGATTACTCAAATATTCACTATTTAACAACTGTCTTGAGCAGAAGGGCATTTTAGCATGCACAACACATTGAACCTTGAGGTGGGTGATCTACCACAGGAGAAGATCAAATCAGGCTTTACTCTTGTCAGCCAAGAACAAGATTCTGAAATGTTTATGGGCAAAGGCTCATCCAACTTTTAAGTTAAAGATCACAAAAGATCAGTTTGAGAGTGTTTTTGCAGATGATAGTGTTATATTCCTTTGCTTTAGGAACAGCAGTGGAGTGGTCTTCGGCTATTGCAGCCCATCCACCTCAAGTTTCAACGTTTGTGCTGTAAAAGGGTGTATAAAGGAGTAAATAAATCTTTTTTGGCAGGGAAAATTATTCTGCCCATTCTCCTCTGATTTCTCTTATACACAAGCTGTTTCATCCTGCAGACCATTCCCTCGGAGGATGTTTTTTGTTTTTCACACCATTCCCCATGCTTCTGTTTGTGTGAAAATTTCAGAAGATCAGCACTACAAACAACCATGGCACCGATAAAGTCACAGAAATCATACTGATGTTAAATACGAGGATCAAGCGAGGTTTTTGATGTGTATTTGCAAGGTTTTATGCATTGCGATGCTGTTGCACCATTTGGTTGATTAGATAACGACACAAACCTGCAGGTACACAGGCGTTCCTACTGAAGTGGGCCGTCGAGTGTACGTGCCTGACAAATAGCACGAACAATCAGGGCATGATTAAACATCCCTTGATTTTCAATCTCTCTGGAATGCATGTTGAATGTTCTGCAGTGCACGGCTGCCAATTGAAGTTGCTGCCTTTAAAAAACATAAAAGCACCACTAACAATCAAAGACACAGGAAACTCAGGGTTGAATGTAACAAGTAAGGAATGTGGTCGCTCAGTCATTAAGATGTTGGGCTTTTGTTCAGAAGGATATGAGATTAAATCCCAGCTTCACCATGCTGCCACTGTTGGGCTCTTGAGATAGGCCCTTAACTGCTCTGGATAAGAGGGCCTGTAAAATTCCATAAATGTAAATGATTCGAATAACACAATTCCAAAACTTGGCATTGGAAGACAAACAGAGATATTCCTTTTGGAGTGCAACAGCTTGTTACAGGGGCAGTTACCCTCATGGAGCTGGCTTTGTGCACTGGGGGTTTGTCATGCCGGAACATGATTCGGGTCTCCTAGTTTAAGTGAAGGGAAAGTTTCATGCTACCACATCTGATACAGCTGTGTGCCCCCAAATCCATTTCAAAATTTAGGGATGAAACACATATGGCTGGAAAAGTCAGCGCATTACACAAACTTCAATATACTTCAATATATAAATTCTCAATATGTTTCTTCTTAGTCTTAGTCTGCTGATATCGTTTTTATAAATTGCTAAGACATTTTCTATTCACTCTCTTAGTTATTAAAATTTGGTCGTTAATACGAAATGATCACATGATTGGCTAACAGAATTTAGTGGTTTATATCCCAAACCCAGTTACTGTAGTCACTTCAATACAGAGATCTGGTGAACAGAATCCACGCCCTGCTTTACCATTCTAAAGCCTGACGCTTAGTCAGAGAGTCTGATTTCAGTCTGTCATCTCTTTAACATCGGGTGAAGGAAGATATGGTCAAAATGGCATGTAATTAATTAATTGTGTAACATATTGCATTTACTAATGTAACTATAAGTTTATAGTTTATAATGTGTCTATAAGCTACAAAACAACAATAACCAAAAAAATAAAAACAGCAGCGACAGTAATGACAACTATAATAATAATGTTATTATTTGACTACATGATGATAATTATGATTACTACTATTATTATTGTTATTATTATTGTTATTATTCTTGATGCTGATCAATAATAAAAATGATGATGATGACTGATTTTTTTTTTACATAATTTATAACTAATTAATTATATAATTATAATTAATTAATTTCTAGGATTTAGGATGTTTATTTGTTGTATTTTGCTTTCTGTGGTATGACATACACCACTGCAACATGCAGCTTAATAGCAGGTAGTGAACATACACCACCTTGGTGTCATAAGCTTAAAAGAAAATAAATAAATAAAATGAATTCTTGAAAACATGTGACACACGCAAGCAGCAAAAGACAAGATGGTTTTCTGGTTTATTCTTTGCATCACTTATGTAACAGCTGCTTTCTTCCACACCCTTAAGCCATAGAGTACATTTGAGATATTTCCTCAGTAACAAATAATTTCTTATCCTATGACCAATGTCGTAAACTGTCCATGCACTTGTCAGTTAGGGGTCGTGAAATCACCTGGTGGCACTTTTAAAGGGTGTGGACAGAGGTAATACTACAACCATACTGGGCAGCTTGCTTTTACTCTTATAGAAATACATATGTGTCAATGTGCTGCAGTATTCTGTGTATGTGTGTGTGTTGTACCTGAAAAGGAGTTTGCCCACGGTAGTTCTTCACCTCCTTGCTGGCTCCACGAAGCAGCAAAACTCTGGCGCAATTCTCCTTCAAAAGAAGAAGAAGAAGAAAAAAAAAACGATTAAAGAACATTAACAACGTTCCATCTTCGCCAGTGAACATCAGATCTCACACATCTTCGTTCCTCTCTCCTATGACACACGGCAATACACTGACAGACACCTGTTCATAGGAGCGTCATCCAGGAAAAGCCCTCAGAGATCCATTAATAGACAGCGTCCGAGTAAAAGTGCATGCAGGTGATGGGGAAATGACAAAATTAGGAGAAATATGAGAAGACAAAAACGAGGGAAGATGGGAGTGAAGAAATCCTGGGATATCATCGCTCACCTGTGTGGGGAAAAAAAAGCCTGAGAGACCTGCGGAGGCTCTCTGCAAAGTGGGAGGCTTTAACAAAAGTCAACACCCAAAATAAGTATCACACAGAGGAGAGGTTTGTGTGTTTGTGTTGGGGAGAGAGAAAGAAAAAGAGAGAGAGAGAAAGAGAGAGAGAGAGAGAGAGAGAGAGAGAGAGAGAGAGAGAGAGAGAGAGAGAGAGAGAGAGAAGTGGCTTTGTAGCACTCCAGCCCACTCTATCCAGCTGGATTCAGAAGCCCACCCACGGAATAGCTTACCACAAAAGCTACACACACACACACACACACACACACACACACACACACACACACACACACACACACACACTCACGCACCTACAGTGCACTTTCCTACCTTCCTTCTAATACCAGTCTCACTGAGCTAAATGCTCTTATACAAACATTTTACTGTATACACACGCACGCACGCACGCACGCACGCACGTACACACACACACACACACACACACACACACACACACACACACACACACACACACACCTCCCTACTCTGTGTGTAGCCATGTATTTATTTTTAGCGTAAACAGAGCATCGCTTGTTAATAATGTCCACTAGCTGATTAATCTGATAAACTCATGAAACTATGTAGCAGATGATTGGGCCAAAAGGGCATAGTCCAGGATACAACATTTAAAAAAAAAAAATAAAGAAAAATTAGAAGAGGTTAAAGAAGGTGGTAGCTTATTGGTTGACATTAGATTTTATATCTGAAAGTTGTAAATTGAAATCCCAGCCACACCAAGCTGCCAGTCCTGGGCCCCTGAGCAAGGCTCTTATCCCAATACCTGCTCAGCTGTATGAATGTATGAAGGATATAAATGTAAGTCTCTCTGGATAAGAGTGTCTGCCGAATGCCAGAAATGTAAATGCAGAAGGAAAAGCAGACCGTTTTGGTCAATTCGTTTGAATTCAGAAATCACAAATAGACAGTTACCTTGGTGTCTAATAAAGTAAATACTGTAGAAGCTGCAGTAATGTTTAGTCACACAGTGAAACGCAAATGATCCCAAAAACATATGCAAGGCTCTCAGAGGGGTCACAATGGCTACCATACATGAACAAATGTTTGTGGACACATGATATCCCATTCAACCTTCAGTGCCGGTTTGCTGTCATAATAGACTCCACTTTTCTGGGAAGATGTTCCACTAGATTTTGGAGTGTGCTTGTGAAGATTCATCCACAAATGCATTGGAAAACTCAGGTACCGATGTAGGTGAGAAGGCCTAGGGTGCAGTTAGCATTCCATTTGATCCCAAATAGCTCTATTGGAGGCCACTCGTGATCTTCCACTCCAATCCATGTCAAGCATAACTTCATGTAGCTGGCTTTGTGCACAGGGGCATTGTAATGCTAGAAAAGGTTTGGGTCTTCAAATTTGAGGTATTTGAGAAAACAAAATCTGTATTAATGGAAATGTCAGGTGTCCCAGTACTTTTGTCCATATAGCTTGTGTACAAATGTTTAGATAGCAACATAATGCAATGCATTAAGCACACCGGATATTCTTGTCTTAACGCTGCAAAATAGTCAACACCAGAGTTCCAAGAGATTGGTGAGAAAAGACACATCAAATAAGTACAGTGTATTGCAGATGCACCATCACTGTAACACTCTGCTGATCTTTGCTTTATGAATGATGAGAGCTTCTTCTCAGTTTAAAAACAAAACAAAAAACGTATTCACGAAATCCTGTATCTTGCACTGAGGAAAGGTTTCTGTCTGGTCAATCTGGCATCAAGCCCAGGTCATTGCGGTGTTTCTGTAATGGCTGACCTTCTGTAAGTTTCTCCAATCTGTACACATAATCGCTGAAGCTCATCCAAAGTGACCATCTTGTTCCTGGTCATCACATGAAAGGCCACAGCAGGGCTTTAGGGTTCAATTAAAGACTAGTAGGAATAGCCGTGGTGTTCATCTCAGGGTGTATAGAGGATCAGATGTGCTGAATCCCCTGTCAAGGAAGCAGAAGTCTGACTCTCTGTTCGGCTGCTTTTAAACTGTGAGTGTTAATGACCTGCTGCTAGTCACACCAAGGCTGCCAGCGCTAATGCTAGCGCTACCGGGGGTGCAGTTTCATAAATAAACCCAGCCATGAGGCTATCATGATTTTATTCATAAATCACATTACAAAGACAATTCAAAACTATGCATTATATAAACCACCCATGTACAGATTCCAGCTAATATGCTAATGCAACAGCTCTATTAAATATAGCTAATACTAATGCTAATTATTACAGGCACTCAGCTGTGAAGTTAATCACCACTTGATCATGAGCTATAATGTTAAATGCAATTGAGCCTCAAGCAAATAAAGGTCACTAAATCACTCATAATGCTGAGTAGGATGCTAATGCTAGTTCTATTACTAATTTGTCAACTACAGATTTGCTAAAACGAATTAGAGCCTTGATAGCATAGCATTTCAGCTTCCGTCCCCAAAAGTCAGTGTGAGTATCCCTGATTTGTATACCGTTCATGCTTATTTTATGACGTTGTGTCATAAATAAATAATTGCAATTTCCACACCATGTGAATTAAAATTTTTTTGGTGGACTTTTTACAAATGTATAATCCTGATTTCTAGAACTCAAAACTTGCAACTCAGATGTGATCACGGTTTTGAAAATGTCAAAATCGGCTGAGGTAAAGGATGTTTTCTATAGGCTGCCGCATAGATTTGCTAACCTATCAATGCTATTTTTATTAACTAAATAACCAAAGTTGGACAGAGTTTGTCCAGTGTGCCATATATGAGAATAGAAAAGAAGAGTGTGGGGGAAAAATATCATTTGTTAATAAGTTGGATCTTCATGTTTCTCAGTGGCCACTGAATAGCCGTATTAAGCACTGAACTATTAATCACTGAAATCATGTTTTCTATTATTTTATTTTTTTTAAATATAAATCACTATAGTGAGTTACTCACTCACTAAAGTTCTATCATCTTTGAGGTTATCAGCTGCTCACTGATGGACACTTGAGTGCAAAACTGTAGCCATTACAGCAAACATTTTATATTAATTGCAGTCCAAATCCAACTCCATGCTTCTTGAGTAGAACCCTATACAGTAACCTCATGGATCTGTTCCTGTGGAGCCATCGTCAGAAGCAGCGAGTGGCTTCTTATTGAACTCCAAAACCTCATTTATTTACCAGCGTGGGAGCTTTTGTGGCCTCTTTTTGACTATAGGACCAACCGCTCTGGACCAAATAAACATGCCAAGAGAATTGAGACGTGTCCAATTTCACTTCACCCTCAACCCAGTGTGCTCCTAAGGGACATAGCTATTAAGCAGTAGGATTCCTGTGCCAATAGTCTGAAACACTCAATTGTAATGAAGCAGCTGCCCTCCACTTCAGCCCTCAGCCCTGAGGGGTCAATGATGAATCTTCCCGAACTGAAATGGAGCCACGACGAGCAATCACGCAGCGTTTTATCATCACTGCTAACACCGACCCAATCCGGCTGGAGGAAATGACTCAGACTTTCACATTAGTACAGGTTCAAAGAGTGATTTAAAGGCATAATATTTGGGTTTAAATGGATCCATAAAAAAATAAAAAATGTGTCTGAGTGTGTGTGTGTGTTTCCTGGCAAAGAGAGTGTGTTTACCTGTTTGTAGAGGGCACAGATATGGAGAGCAGTGTTCCCAGAGGCGTTCTGGACACGCATGTCAGCTCCATAAAACAGGAGATGCTCCAAGTGCTGGACATGACCATATCGACAAGCCTGGACACACACACACACACACACACACACACACACACACACACACACACACACACACAACAGGAATTGTAACATTAATGCATTATATAATTGAAAAACCAAAAGTTTGCACCCCCTCTGGCTTTCAAATAGGGAAAACGCAAAATCCATGCCTAGCTTGCAATTTATCGGGAAGAAAACAGAATTCAGAGAAATCACAATCGTAGCGTGGGCGTATTCTGGACCAAGACAACGAGCCAAAACACAAGGCCAAATCAACAGAAAATAGAGTATGAGACTATATTTTGCTGTGATCCTCATGGTCTGATTTGCAGGAGGCAGTGTGTGACATTTGGCAGAGTGACAAGCGAGATGTAAAGAACATTATTGTGAAAAATACAACTAAAGGGATCCAAAGGATCGGAAGGAATTTGGGTGATATATTTAAGATAGAAATTTATATTACACCCAGAAGTTTTTTATTTTTTTGCTTAATAGAAATACTTCACACCACAATACATTTTTGTCTTTTGGATTTTCTCCTGGGGTGTAATAATTAATTACTAACAAGTGTATTCATTTACATATGGGGAGGTGGTATCTTGACTTGAGATCAAATCCCCCTGGTAACACTACTGGGCTCTTGAGCAAGGCCCTTAACCCCTTAACTGCTCAGCTGTAAGTCTCTCTGGATAAGGGTGTCTACCAAATGCTGTAAATGTTGGTATAGTGTGGTTTAAACAGTAAAACATTACATAATATCTAAAGTTAAGACACCGCCATCAGGTATAACATTATGAACAGCTGCCTAATGTGTTCAACAATGTGATCTACAGGAGCTCGTCTGTTGGATCGGCCCACACGGGCCAACGTTTGCTCCCCACGTGGATAAATGAGTCTCAGCTGCCCATGACCCTGTCGCTGGTTCACCACTGTTCCTTCCTTGGAGCACTTTCAATAGATACTGACCACTGCAGACCAGGAACATCCCACAAGAGCTGCAGTTTGGGAGATGCTCTGACCCAGTCGCACTCTGGGTTTTTTGGTGACATACTGTGGTGTTAATAAGTAGCATTTTTGCTCTTGAAACTCTTCAGCCCATGTCATATGTTTCGCTCAAGCCACAATATTCAAATAATCAGGTCGTAAAAAACAACACAAAAAGATTTATTTGACTTTATTTATTTTGTTGAGGTCAACCCCTCACCACAAGATGTCAGTGTGTAACAGCAGCGTTCAGGGTCACTAATGACCCTCATCTCCTCAAAGCAGATTCTCTCCTAAGTATATGCTGAGCAAAGAATTTTTTAGCAGATCAGATGTCAAAAAAAAAAAAATCCATAAAGGTATCTAGAGCCACTAGAACAGCTTCCATGGGTAATAGCATTGATTTGACAAGTCTCAGGAACTGTACTGCAGTAATGGTCACTAAAAGCTGTTTCATATTTTGGTATATTGATGTTCGTGGTGGAAACGACACCCAAAACACACTGGTTCAAAATCTCCTCCAGGTTTTCGATCATGTTGAGACTCAGACGCTGTGTAGGCCATTGGACATGATTTTTATCCTCAATGAACTACTGATGGATCATTTATAAACAATTTGTCAAATCAATGAACAAGTCTCAAAGAGTGATTTGGTAATTTTCCACTGGACGCACATGAGCAAAACATCGCAACAAGTCTGTAGGTCATGCACAGGAAATAGAATTGAGCAGTTTATTTTACATTTAAATCCATATAACCACAAATTCCACCTCATACACCTTATGGAAAAAAAGATGTTGTGACACCCAATAATAACCAGGTAAGGTCCCTAGTGGTCTAGTGGTTAGGATGCAACGCTCTCACCACTGCCGCCCGGGTTCGATCCCCGGTCAGGGACCCAACCCCAGCCACTCTTAGTGCTGGACCCAAGGCTGGATAAATGTGGAGGGTTGCGTTAGGAAGGGCATCCAGCGTAAAAACATGTGCCAAATCAAACCTGCGGATGATCTGCTGTGGCGCCCCCTAATGGGAGAAGCCCAAAGAAAGTTTAATAAAGAACCAGGTATGTATAAAAACCTGTAAAATCTGGTTGGCATCCTATGTCTAATGTTCTTGGTCTAACTCTTATCATGGCTGCTGTTAACACATGATACTTATAACACAGTTCAGTTACCTGATGGATTTCGTGCCAGCCGTTCTCATCGTGGCAAGTTAAAGTGGCTTGAGCATGTAGTAACACCTCGCAGCAGCTTGGGTCGCCCCCTACAGTTACGGTGTGGTAGAGCGGAGTCAGACCCTGCCCATCTTTATAGTCTGGAGACGCACCTAATTCCAGCAAGGCCTGTGGAAATAAAGAATGGATATTCACAAGCAGCTGTAATTCAGGGTGAAAAAAACAACAACTTTTGAACAATAATGTATGTGTAACAAATTTTGTAGTACAACCAATTGACTCCTTGTTTCATGTCACATGTCACACTGTTTGTACTCGTTGCATAATTATGGTTAATTAGCACTTGTATTTATTCTCATGGTATTTAGACGCTTGTTGTCTCTTGTTTGTTTGTCCATGATTGTCATTCTCGCTTGTCATGGCTTCTTGCTCACACTCAGGTCAAGGTTTTTAATGTTCATGTTTCATGTTAGTTCTTTTATGTGATTACAGACCTGTAATTACAGAAGGACATCTGCACTCACATCTGCTTCTAACTTTTCTTCAGCTACTGCACATGATGAATACAATCAATCTTGCTGCGATGGATTTAATAGATTCTGGTCTTTATTTTGTCCTGAAGTGTAAAAACGTTTGCAGTTGACTGTATTATTAATGCAGTCATAGTGTTCCTTATAGAAATCCTAAAAGGCCATGGATAATAATATATTTTTCTTTCTTGTTTCTTATGATCACAACCTAATTTTCTTCAGATCTCGAAATAACGAGTCGATTTCTTGTAATCCTGACTGGATTTTCTCACCATTACACCATCAAAAGTTGTTTTCTTGCGATATCGACATTCATTATTATAAAACAACCTAAATCTCAGTAAATATTTGCCTCAAAGACATAATAAATAAATAATAAATCAATCAAATCTCTGATTATGTAATCCGTATGAAAGTTAGAAGAGGTACAGATTCTCCGGTGTCACCTCATTAAATGTCCGTGTGGAAACACAGCAAAGGTCCCGCTTGATGTCCTGATAATTTACGTAATTTTAAAACACTAAAATAACTTTAAAACATTTACAAGAATATTTTGCCGTCACGCTCAGTTTCACTAATGATAAACATACATTTGCATAAAGCATCCACATTTGTCCATGCCCATGTTAATTAAAGTATACATTTTTTTTATGTATTAATTTAAGGTACATTTAGAACAGATAAAAATGTGCATTTAAGTTGTGATTATTCGTGAGTTACCTCATGACAATCACACTAATAATCGTGATAAAATATTTAAACCGATTTACGATCCTAATATTAATATGATGTGAGGTCCAGTTAAAGATACTAAAACATGAAGTAGTAATGGCTATTTAAATAATTTACTTAAGAACATTTCAGAGCCGAAACGTCTTTACTTTAACTTAATTTAAAAGGTGTAGTCAGAATTTTTACTAATTACCAGAGTCTTTTAAAACATGAGTATCTGTACTGCTATTTAAGTGTGTACATTTGCCACCTCTGACTTTGATAGAGATTTCAGACGCCATCGCGTACTCCATGATATACATCCGAAACAAGGAGCAAAATTTTCTCATGATACAATTACGCCGTTTTTACGTTGAGATCACAAGAAAACATGACAGAATCACATAAAACCAGAAAAACTATGTGAAAAAATAGAAAACGTTATATCAAGAAAAATAGAAAACTAGTTATGTCGAGATCATGAGAAAATTAAGTCATGATCATAGAAATACAGTAAGGAATTATAATATATATTATAATGCATGGCCTCTTATGACTTCTGTAGTTTCTAACATTACACACACAGTACACAGTGACATTTTTGCTACTTAGCATTTTGCTGCGATGGATCGTCTAATGGACACGTACACTTTACGCTATACACACAGCGCTAGCTAATCACATGAAAAGAGGTGGAGAACTGTGTGACCTTAAGAGTGATCTGGTTCTTGGCTCGGACGGCTTTATGCAGCGCGGTCATGCCATCTCGGGAGCGGAAATCTAAATGAGCGCCTCCATTTTTCAGCGCTATGATCATCTCTACCATGTTGTCCAGATGGGCAGCCAGTGTCAAAGGTGTCTCTGTGGAGAAAAAAAACAAAGACATTATCAGTGACTCTATTACTTTAATACAATGATATTGTATACCTGTAGTATCTGTCACACTGTATATAGAGTAATGTACCTTAACCAAAGAGGGAAATAGTAGCAAGTAAGGCCAGAAATGTGCATAATTTTCCACACATCTCAAATGCAGTTAACTGTAACTTGCAGTCATTTTTTTTGTTGTTATAGAACATTTTTGCAAAAACCAGGAAATGTAAAATTAAACTTGCAACACTTCTCACAGGGGTAAAAAAGGGTCGATTTTTAAATTTGATTTATTTATTTATTTATTTATTTATTGCATGCCGGGTGATTAGTAAAAGTGTGTATAAGTCTTGTGTACATTACAAACAGTCATGTGGATTGAGAACACAGAGGCTACTCAGAGAATGCATTTTCGTAAAAACAAGTTTATTTTTTATCACTCCTGAGTCTGATGTTTCAGAATATCTTGAATTACAGCCATACATTTTGACAGTTTATCCGTTTTTACTCAGAAGAAAAAGGATGAGTGGATGACAATCCTCTAAAAATCGTTGCCTGCAATTCTAGGAGGCTGTCATTTTCTTGTCTTTTCCCTCTCAAGTGGATGGTTATGGCCTCGAATTTCTCTACAGCTGATTTGAACCAGATTGGCAGATATATCACGGTATGTCATTCCATCGCCAAACGTTTTCACTATGACCGTATTCGATGCCGATGATGACTACATCTTCCCTGTTTAAGATTCGAGATTGTCAGGAATTGGGAGTGGAGGTAAACACTCAAGTTGGTGTTTATTAGAGGTAAGCAAACGAAAACCAAGGATAGACAAATACTCCAAAGAAGAGCTAGATCAAGACAATGGGTACAATCCAGGTTCAGCGATTTGCAACATTACTACTAGCAAAAAGAACTTGATAATGAGATGCACAGAATTTAGATCTTTAAAAGTAACACTGATTAGGTGAAACATGAAACATGTATGAGTGATCGGTGAGATATGGAGACTTGTTCATGATGGGAAAAATAGTTTAGTACCGTATTCTTTGATACCATGACACACATACCAAAATGGGAAGTGGGATGTGAGTTAAAGATTTGGAAGCTTGTATTATAAAAACAAATTGGCTTATATTGTGAAAAAACAACCACATGATTTTAATGTTTTTTCATTAAAAAAAAGAAATCACAAAACTTTTTTGAATTAAGGGGAAAAATATTGCAATTTGTGAATTTCTTTTTTCAATGTTGCTTTTGGTTATGATGAGGATATAAAAAAATTGACGATCTATTACTTCAGTCTTACTCTGCATTTATGTTAATGCAGGAATAAATGCAATCCTGTGAATCCTCTCTCGGGTTCTTGTATAGGCTATAAAAAATGAAATGGGACACCTGAATTTTCCAGCCAAATATGTCTCTTCCCCAAACCTTTGCTATAAACTTGGAGGCAAATAATTGTATAGGATGTCTTTAGATGTGGTAGAATAAAATCTTCCTTTCACTTGAACTAAAAGAGCTAAACCTGTTCCAGCATGACAATGTACCTTTGCACAAAACCAGCTCCATCCAGATATGCATTACATGGTTTGGCGTGGAAGATCTTATGTGGCCCGCTATGGAGCTCTATAAAACAACTTTGGGATGAATTGGAACACTAACCAGCACCTCAGGCCTTCTTACCTCACCTCTCAACACTCTAGTAGTTGAATGAGCCCAAATCTCCACAAACAAACTTTAAAATCTGGTGGAACATCTTCCCAGAAGAGGTTATTGTAGCAGGACATGGGGATTTTTAATAACGTCATCAGCACCATTTTCAGTCTCAAAATGATCTTTTATTTTCAGGGTAGATCATTCGCGCTGGTGAACTGGGTTTATGCTACAAAAGTTACCAGATCACTTGCAAATGTTCTTGTTCTTGCAAATGTACTTGCAAAACCTCCCCAGCCATTTGTGGTTCTTTCTCAAACTGTTTTCACAAAGTTGAAGGCACACATTCGTATAGGATCTCTTTGGATGTGAAAGCATGAGATTTTTCCATTCACTTAAATTGAGCAACAAACCTGTTCCAGCATGACAATGTCCCTGTGCACAAAATAAACTCCATGAACATATGCTTTACATGGGTTACAGTGGAAGATCTCCTGCTATCGAGCTCTGACATCAAACCCTGCTGAACACCTTTAGGATGAATTGGAACGCTGACTGCATCCCAGACCTACTCATCTCACCTACATCAGTACCTGACTTTACTAACACTCTTGTGGTTAAATGACCACAAATCTCCACAAACACACTTCAAAATATAGAGGATAAACTTCCTAGAAGAGTGCAAGGAATTATAAGAGGGAATTGGGAACTAAATGTGTAATGCCCAAAAAGCACATACCATACTTACAGTATCTTAGCTGATTACCGTCATTTAGAATAAGGGTCATATCTTAATAATATATCCCAGAGAATTCCAGGTACTGTATATTGTACTGATAAAAACTGAAAGTCCTGCCTGAAAGCTTTATGTTTCTGAGTCAGTTGTTAATGAGCCTGAATTCATGCATAATAGTTCTTGACCCTATAAAGAACAGAAGAATAACCCACTCTAAGGTTATATAACGGTGCTACTATGAAAAGCTCGTTGTTTTGAGAGGATGGTGACACGTCTAATGGAGCATTAAATGAAGCCATCGTAATCCCACCTGAGATTGGTGACGAGGACATGAACTGCAATCAGTCAGGGACAGATTGATTAGAGTTTAGAGGGGAAGAGCCTGAGGATTTGAAAAATTCTTTACAGAAACAGTTTTTTTAAAGCTTCTTTTAAAATATTAAAATGGAAATGATTTTATATTGGATTTTATGCAAGATTTCATTGTGTGAACACAAACACTGGAATAATCACAGGCTGGTTTTATTTGTCATGGATTTTTAAGATAGCCATGTCTGATTTAAAGGTTGCATCATTCATATTTTTTCTGGCTGTTTCGTTACTGGTGTGTGTATCTGTGTGTTTGTGTGGTGCACAAATTTATATGAACAGTAAACAGATGTGTATGTTTTAATATCCCCCCCAAAAATCTCTGTGCTTTCTTACAATGCCAGGTGTTGGCTTAGTAGTTAAAGCTTCAGATATCGGATCCGAAGGTCATGAGATCAAATCCTGGCTGCTATTCCTGGGCCTTTAAACAAGAACCCATATCTGACTGATTGTCTTAATGAAATAAAATGTATCTGTACAAGGGCATCTGCCAAATGCTGTAGCTGTATATACAAGGAGCTTTCAGGTTACTTTTATGGTCGATGCATTGCACGAAAGAGAAACATGTGAAAAGGTGTACAGAAAAATCAGTCCATCATCTGCAATTATTATTATTATTGGCTAAAAAATAGTTGCTTTCTGCAAATAGACACAGTATGTTAGCTAGTTAACTGCGAGTAATCTACCGAGTTCTGTCACAAGGAGATACAAGTTGAATTTCAGTGATTTGGATTGACACCATTATTGTTTTAGCGACGCATTTAAGCAGTAGATAAACCTGTCAAATTGCCAAATTACTGTTGTATTAAAGGAATAAAACGCTTCAGAAAAATAAGAAAGAGACCTTCATTTGTCACTTGTACTGTACACTACAACACGGTCCAATTCTGTCCTCACATACAGTGAGGAAAATGAAGGGGTCTGAAATTGTCATCGTAGGTGCATGTCCACTTTGAGAGACATAATCAAAAAAATAAATAAATCCAGAAATCACAATATATGATTTTTAAACTATTTATTTGTATGATACAGCTGCAAATAAGTATTTGAACACCTGTCTATATCTATCTCATCTTATCTTATCTTATCTTAATTTATTCCCAATAAGCAAGTGATATTCTTCTAACAAACAGTGGTTGCTACTTGCTTACTTATCTGCTTACTTAAAGCATATATACAGTAACTGCAGTAAAACTGATACATGCTCCAAATTAGGTACCAAATATGAAATGTGAAATATCGCCCTGAGCAGAAATCGACAAGGATCAAAGCACCTTATGCCAATCTCAAGTCCAGTGACCAGTTCTTGCCAAGTTACATAAATTAAGAGCCCATAGATGAACAATCTTTTAAACACTAGATAAGTATGTGCATGATGCTGGTTATTAGATATGTAGATACTCTACAACCATTAAAAATAGCCCAAGATCTCAAAACTAATGTAAAACCCACAAGCAGGATTTTCTCACAGATGAATGATGTACCTCCGGTGTCTGAGTCATGGTAATTGGGGTCGAGACCTCGTTCAAGCAGCTTGGTCACTTTATCCACCTGATGATGCTGAACGAATTCTAGAAACTTCTTCAGGTTGGCCTGAGAGAGAGAGAGAGAGAGAGAGAGAGAGAGAGAGAGAGAGAGAGAGAGAGAGAGGGGAGAATATAAAGATATGTGATAATTACTTAAAAAGTACTTAAAAGACAGAGTTATTTGGAATTCTGTGAATTTTATGAATATGGGTGAGTGAGTGAGTGGGTAAATGAGTGGGTGAGTGAGTGAGTAAGTGAGAGTAAGTGAGTAAGTAAGTGAGTGAATGAGTGAGTGAGTGGGTGAGTGAGTGAGTGAGTGAGTGAGTGAGTGGGTGAGTGAGTAAGTGAGTGAGTAAGTGGATGAGTGAGTGAGTAAGTGAGTCCGTGATTGAGTAAATTAGTGAGGAAATTAGTGAGTGAGGGAGTGAAAGTGAGTGAGTACGTGAGAGTGAGTGAGTGAGTGAGTGAGTGAGTAAGTGAGTGAGTGAGTGAGTGGGTAAATGAGTGAGTGATTGAGTGAGTGAGTGAGTGAGTGAGTGAGTGAGTGGGTAAATGAGTAAGTGAGTAAGTGGGTAAATGAGTGAGTGAGTGAGTGGGTAAATGAGTGAGTGATTGAGTGAGTGAGTGAGTGAGTGAGTGAGTGGGTGATTGAGTGAGTAAGTGAGAGAGTAAGTGAGTGAGTAAGTGAGAGAGTGAGTGAGTAAGTGAGTGAGTAAGTGAGAGAGTGAGTGAGTGAGTGAGTGAGTGAGTGAGTAAGTAAGTGAGTGAGTGAGTGAGTAAGTGAGTGAGTAAGTGAGAGAGTGAGTAAGTGAGAGAGTGAGTGAGTAAGTGAGAGAGTAAGTGAGAGAGTGAGTGAGTGAGTGAGTGAGTAAGTGAGTGAGTGAGAGAGTGAGTGAGTGAGTGAGTGAGTGAGTGAGTGAGTGAGTGAGTGAGTGAGTGAAGAAGGCAGTGAGTGAGATTGTGTGTAAGTGAGTGAGTAAGATTGTGTATGAATAAATGAGTGAATAAGATAATCATTTGGTGAGTGAGTGAATGAGATAGTGAGCAAGTGTGTGAGTAATAAATTCAGTGAGTGGGTGAGTTAGTGAATGTACAACACAAAATCACATGAATGAACAAGAAATTAAGCACACGTCCTTCACTCAATAAAAGTACAGATACTCTTGTTTTAAAAGATTCTGGTAAAAGTGAAGTACTGACTTTGGGCTCTGACATGTTTTTAAGCAAAAAGTAGACATTAATACCTGTTTTAGTGTCATGCTGGTAACTGGACCTCACATCATATTAATATATTAATACAAATAATTCAATTTTTTGTTATCTAATGAATGTATTCATGCTGAACAACCGCCATATAGAACACATGCAAAGAAGAAATGATGATCAGGAATGTCTCTGTTCTCAGTCATGTTTGCATCTCCGTCTCATCCACATTAACCCCAGACTTCTTGTTTTACCTTTTGCCATGCTCATTGTTAGCTTCGTAAACTTGCGTACATCTGTGGTATGTGAGAGCCAGGAAATTATACACCAGTGGGAAATTGAAGAAAAAAAACAAGGCAATGACGAGAAACAGGTTAATGGGTAAAAAACCGAGCACAATGAGAAGAAAAATATGAATCATGTCACAGAATATATTAAAACTAATTCAAGTAATGAGTCTGGTTTTTAAAATGTAAGAAGTAGAAAGTACAGAATTTTTTTCAAAAATGAGTGAAAGTAAAAAGTTGTCCAAAAAATTAAATTGTGGAAATCTACTTAAATACATTTACAAAATATTTGCACTTTATTACATCCCACCTGTGGCAAACAACATTTATTGCTAAGCGGCTGTGTGATGGAGTCAGGGTGAATGTTAAACAAGGACTCTTCCTACCCTCTGCATCTATCACCATGAGATCCTGGGGACACATGTGCTATTTTACTATGCCCAGTTAAGAATAGGTAGCAGGAGACAGCTCCCAATATAGAATGGGGGATGGAGTAGAAAAGAGAGATGGGGAGAGAGAGAGAGAGAGAGAGAGAGAGAGAGAGAGAGAGAGAGAGAGAAAGAGAGAGAGAGAGAAAATAAGAGTACACAGCTAAGAGTATGAAAAAAATTAGATGGACAAAGGCCACTGGAGAATGCACCCCTTTACCACTTTACTGGTACTCAAAAATACACAAACACAAACACACACACACACACACACACACACACACACACACACACACATGGTTTTAACAATTTGCCAAAAAATACAAATCCCCAATATCCTGTGCAGACCGTATATAATCTGTATACAATACAATCATACCTGAAATCTTTTACACTTTTACTAATTTTACACTACAGCAGCGAGACAAGATCAATAAATATGCCCTTATAAACCAGTCAGTAAGAAGTAAGTAATCAGATTTAGAGACAGTGGCATTGAGTAAAAGACAGGAGGTGGAGCTGGAGGTAGCAGAGCTGAAGATGTTGAGGTTTTCATTGGAAGTGATGAGGATAGACAGGATAAGAAATAAGTTTATTAGAGAGACAGTGCATGTAGGACGTTTTGGAGACAAGGTGAGGGCGGCGAGATTGGGATAGTTTGGACATGTGCAGAGAAGGGACATGGGGTATATTGGTAAGAGAATGCTGAAAATGGAAGGAGTAAAAGAGGAAGACTGAAGAGGAGGTTTATAGATGTGGTGAAGGCAGACATGCAGGTAGTTGGTGTGACAGAGGCAGATGTAGAGGACAGGGGGGTGTGGAGATGGATCTGCTTTGGCATTGGGTATATTGGTAGGAGACATGGGGTATATTTGTAGGAGAATGCTGAGGATGAAAGAGAAAAAGAGGAAGACCAAGGAGGAGGTTAAGGGATGTGGTGAAGGAAGACATTCAGGTAGTTGGTGTGACAGAGGCAGATGTAGAAGACAGGGGGGTGTGGAGATGGATCTGCTGTGGCGACCCCTAATGGGAGAAGCTGAAGAAAGAAGAAAAAGTAGTAAGAAGTAAGAATTCAACATAGACAGATGAACACACACCTGTGAACAGGGATGGCTGGTATTAAAAGACAAACTTCACAATTAAAAGCATTTCATATGCTTATAAATGTTAATTTATGACATTTGGCAGATGCCCTTATCCAGAGCAACTTCAGCTAAGGCCTTGCTCCAGGGCCCAGCAGGGGCACTTTGATAATGTTGGATTTGAACTCATGACCTCCCAATCCAAAGTCTAATCCACTCACCTACCACTTTCTTGAAATGATTAAGCTGCTGGATTCTGATCAGGAGGACATGAGTTCAAGTTCCAGCCCCCCAAGCTGCCACAGCTGGGCCCTTGAGCAGAGCCCTTAAGGAGCGGGGAGACCAGAGAACTGTACAAACAAACTGGCTAAAAAGGGAGGAGGATAGAATGCCTGGAGCAGGACTGGTCGTAGGGGGAAAGGAGGGCACCTTGGGAACATACCCTGGCCTGGGGTAGAGAAAGGCACTAGCCGTGCAAGGGTTAAACTCTAGACAAGAGGTGACAGGGAAAGGACCTGAAGGTTCTCTACTCTATTTAGAGACGAGATGGACAGTAGAAAAGCAGTCTTGACTACAAGAAATCTAAAGCATGCACAGGCTCAAAGGGAAGTTCAGACAGGGCCATAAAAAATATAGCCAGATCCCAAGAAGGCACTTGAGGTCGCACCTGAGGCTGAGGTCACACCTGAGGCTGAGGCCTCTGGGTACTGTGAAGGAAATGTGTAACTAACAGTTTTTTTCACAGCCACTGCTCAGCAACCGGAGCATGATATGCCACAATAGCAGACACGCAAATTTGTAGAGTGGAAGGAGACAACCCTTTGACGAACTGTTCCTATAGAAATTCCAGCACTGGGCAGTTAACTGGATCTAATAGATACACCACATAGAGAACAGGTGCCATTTTGTGGTATACAAGCTCCTTGTGAAGGGAGCTCTAGACTGAAGAATGGTCTCTACAACCTCAGCTGACAGACAAGATGCTAAAAGCTGTGCCCCCTCAGAGCAGTTTTCCCTGGGCCCACAGGAGGATCTGTCGTGCTAGCTTTTAAAGAAGGCAAGAGTGCAGACCGCCCCTGGTGGTTAATGTAAGAGACAACAGATGTGTTGTTCATATGGACCAGAACACAATGGCCCCTCAGGTCTGGAAAGTAAATGCTCCAATGCTAGAAGCATGGCCAACATCTCCTCAAAGTCAAATATTCGCACTTGATGTGCCACAAAGATGGGGCCCTTTCCAGAGACCTAGGGGAGAGTGGCCACTCATGACTGGCCACCAGCCTATGAGGGAGGCATCCATCGTTAGCTTTATGCAACGTCAAGAAGCTCCCAACACGGGGCCCTGTGACAGAAACCCAGGTTTCTTCCACATGTCTAAGGCCTGTAAGACTAGATGCATGACCTTGGCCATGCAGAGTGTGTTGCCCCTCCACGAAAACCCTCTGCTTCTGAGCCACCACTGCAGGTGTCTCATGTGCAGGAGGCCAACTGGCGCCACGTTGGACACAGCTGCTATTAGACCCAGCAGTCTTTGAAACCGCTTTACAGTGAGTGACTGAACCTCTCTCACTCTCTTGATGACCATGAGGATTGACCAATCCGAGCATTCTGGTTGAGTCTCACACTACACCTAGATGAACTTCTGAACCAATATGATCTTTCACGCCTACTTACATCAAAAGGTGCAGGCTATTTGTTGGTACCTCAAATATTGAAGACTACAGCAGGGGGCAGATCTTTCTCGCCCCACAGTTATGGAACAGCCTTCCAATTAGTGTTTGGGACACATTCTCAGTGTTCAAGTCAAGGCTGAAAACATATTTATTTAGTCAAGTCTTTTATCAGTAGATTTTTCTTACGTAAAGGAGCAGATCTGGAGGGATCATGGATATAGAGTGTTTGGTGAACTGGGATATTTGTATGCGGTTGTCCCCTCTCTTTCACACTCACTCAGGTTTGTGGATAGTGGTGTGGTGTCTTTTATCCCAGAGATCCCTCATGTCTGTTTTACCTTCTGGTACTCCCTTTTAGTTATGCTGCTATAGCAATTAATGCTGGAGTCCCCAACTGCACAGTGTTCTTCACTTTTATACAACAATAAGGACCCATAATAATCCATATTGTTCTCTTACTGTCACTCCTCTCTCTCTCTCTCTCTCTCTCTCTCTCTCTCTCTCTCTCTCTCTCTCTCTCGCTTTCTCTCTCTCTTTCTGTCGAGTTAAACATGCTCCTGAGCTTCCAGTGACCACTGTTTCCACCTTGTCCAGGCCTGCCTTTGGATATTGTTCTCTTCAAATGGCGGCCACTCTGTGCAGCTGGGGATGGTTTCTCATCAATGCCTTGGGCGGTTCCATGAAATTCCGGAGTAAGAACGCAAGCTTTAAGGATGGATTTGGACTGTATTTAATGTTAACAGTCTGCTACATTGACTCAGGACTACAGTTTGCTCTGATCACCATCACTGTACCCCATAACATCGTTTATTTGTAATAAATGGACATTCGGTGCAATTCAGATGAGGATGGGTTTCCTCATTAGTCTGGTTCCCCTCAAGGTTTTTTCCTTACGCCATCTCAGGGAGTTTCCCCCCTGAATCTCCATGCATGAGCGTTTATAGCTTCCTGGTCATAATGTCACCCAGCCAGCCCTCCCATTGGTCAGATTACACACATGGTTCAGACCGTGGTCACGCAGAGGCTTTCCAAAGTGTTGCTGGTGCAGTTTGAGTTCCTGAAGAGGAACCTGTTATCACTAACGTGATAGGGTGGAAAAAAAATCCAATCGTTTCAAACAATGACACTTATTGTGATACTTTAACAACTTCATATAGCATTTTGTATGCATTTTGGTCCATGCAGTCTTTCTAAACTCTTCCGCTCAATTATTTACACTCCGAGCTGAATTTAACTAGGCAAGATCAACATGTTCACTCTGTCAATAACAACTGAATGCACACCGGTACATACTGTAGAGATCGCACAAAACAGCCATTTCACAAAACGAGGAGAAAAATTTGTGGTTTTTTTTCAATAATTCATTCTAAAGATTGTAGCTTAGAGTCCATGACTGTAGACGAGAGCAACAAATTCACCTTTTAACCACGTCGATAGAAACTAAAAACAGCACACACACACACACACACACACACACACACACACACACACACAAACACACACACAAACACACACACACACACATACACACACACACACACACACACACACACCAAAGATCAAGCTTTAACTAAGCCAAAATACCCAGAGCAGCGTTGAACTACACCACATTCACCATGTACCCGATGCACTGAACCTGTCTATTTAAGTGTGGATTCATTTGGAACACTCTTCCCGGCTATTTTTTCAGACTGTAACTGCATGCAAGGGCTGAAAAGCATTGTATATTCAAGATATGATAATCTTACAGAGTCTCCAAAAAAAGTAATTGGACACAGAAGCCACAATTGTATAAATTCTACTGCATAGGGAAACAACTCATCAAATTAAATAAAAAAAATGTCAAAGCAAATGTAATTTATTTCACCGAGGCACCAGAAGGCCACTTTTCCAAACAAGCCATGAAAAAAAGAATGTATTCGGACAGTTTTGATTATTCTGATTGTTAGTTTATTCAAGGGATGGTCAGTATTTGTGAAACAGTACACAAATACGTATTTCAAATATAAAATAGGATTTTGTCATTTGTATTTGAGAGGGGTGATAAAAATGGCTACATATTTTGTATCTAAATATTTAAGTGTTTTGTATTTTTGTAAAGTAATTTAAAAGAAGTCTAGATGATGACATCATAAAAATGCAGTCTCTGATTGGTGCCTAGTCAGTTGTTTGCAATCAGAACAGAACAGTGATCCATATAGAAGAAAGTGGTGAAGGTAAGCTTTCAAATAGATGTCCAATTATTGATAAATAAATATTTGATTGTCGACTATTGTACCAAAAATGAAGTAGCTGTTTAGTTGGATCAATACTTTTGCACACCATTGCATGAATGACACAGCATATATTATTATATTTATGATTAACAATTATAAATCAGTTATACACATGTTGCTATGAATACAGGTGACATCAGTTGTTTTCTTATGAATTACCTGTATGTCATTGAGTCAATGTTGCTGATGCAAAGTAGGCCTTCATTACCAGACACCAAGTAACTAAACTGGCATACAATTATGAGTCATTTAAAAACTGTTACACTTTAAAATGTTGGTTACCTTAAAACTAACCTTTATCTGGGAGATCACAGGGAAATGTATGTTAATCAAATAAATCAATGTAATGGTGTGTCAGGCGGAAGAACGTGCTGGAAACTGAAGTGTAAGCCACAAAGGTTTTTAATGAAGAACAAAAGGGCAAAGGCAGAAAATGGCAAACAGAGTCCTGCAAACAAAGATAATCCAAACGAGAACAGTAGCGTATGTAGCTTGGCTAGTCCAACTATGTTTATCAGTCTAAACTGTAGAACAGACAATGAGCTGGTGGGGGGAACGGAGGTTATATAGCATGGAGGCTGATGAGTGCCAGGTGTAGATGATTAGTAGGTAGGAAAGCTGCTTGGAGTGATAGGTGGGTTAGGTGAACTTGTGGCTGGTGGATCCCTGGCATGGTGAAGGAACAGATCGAATAAGCCAAATAAACAGAATTTTATGCTCCCATGTAAGTATTTTTTAATACTTTTAAAACACAAAAATACAGAAGTTTATTTTGATAAATGGTTCGGCTGCTGTATTTTTGTAGTTTATTTTGATACACTTGACACAGTGAAGGTATTTGGTATTTTAGTTTTAAATACATTCTGATGTATCTTTGCCGACCCTGGTTAATTCATGCGATGATCTCATGTGTGGCCTTGCGTCGAAAATTAAGGGTAACTGATTTATTTACTATAAATGCCCATCTTGTTGAAAGTAATTATAAAACTGATTAAGAAAAAATTTCTAGCATCATCCATTTGCACAAAAGAAGCCACTCTATTTACCACATCAACAAAACTTTTGTTTAAATACATCAAAAGATGGAGAACTAAAAACCAAACAGACAACAGACAAGCAAAAAGACCAAAAGCATTCTTTTTGGAATAAAACTCTAGGAAAGCATACACGGCATCAATGAGATAAAAAAACCAATTTGCATTTATGTTCAGGTTTAAAAAAAAAATTATAGACATTTCTACAATTCTGTTTTCCCAAACAAAAAAAAATCTATTTGAACTATTGTGGTTTAATGTGGCAAGAATACAAAACCGGAAAACGTAAAGGGGATCTGAATACTTTCTAAATGCACTGTACATAAAATTCATTTATTTTTTCATAGTTAGCATCATTTTTATTCAAAGGAAATTTCTAGAATATTATAGCTGGTCAAAAATAAAAATCTTACAAATATAGTAAATGATGTTCAGTATATAAAAGGTAGTATCAGCTCAAAAGAAAATCCCAGTGTAAAAGTTTTTAGCAATTTTATCATGTTCTTATTAATATTTCCGATAAGCTTGATGATTGAATGCTCAACAATCAATGCAGTAGGAATGAAGAGACCTTTTTTTTAAAATTGATGGCAGCATGTCCTTTTCGCCCGGCTGATTACGACTACACTCCAGAGTACGCCTGCGATTGGACAGTGATTGCATTTCAGTGTGGCATTACTGCAATGCACTAATAAGTGTGATATGCGATGCAACTGGAAATGACGCTCTCTTGTGACCTTTTAATTTTAAAAGAAGCAATATCTCACTGATTGCTTTTCACTAAAGAGATCAAGCCATAGAATAGGACAGCACAGCATGGACTGGTTTAAAAAAAAATTCTGAGTTTTTTTTATCAGAGAGATCAAATTATGTAAGAGTAAAGGAGAAAAGGAGATTTAGCTTTTTATTGGGCAACGTTTTCTACAGGTCAGTAATGAAAAACTTTGTATTGAATGCATTTTCACC
>MU551748.1:1723191-1770068 GCA_024362625.1 Silurus asotus
AAATTATGACCACCTGCCTAATATTGTGTTGGTCCCCCTTTTGCTGCCAAAACAGATCCATCAAGCATTAACACCATTAATTTATTTAGCAGTTTGAGCTACAGGAGCTCATCTGTTGGATCGGACCCACGGATCGGACCCACGGATCAGACTTTGCTCCCCATGTGCATCAATAAGCCTGGGCCGCCCATGACCCTGTCACTGGTTCACTACTGTTTCTTCCTTGGAGCACTTTTGATAAATACTGACCACTGCAGACTAGGAACATCCCACAAGAGCTGCAGATTTGGAGATGTTCCGACCCAGTCGTCTAGACGTCACAATTTGACCCGCTTGAAGCTCACTCAAATCCTTACACTCGCCCATTTTTCCTGCTTCTAACATCAACTTTAAAAACAAAATGTTCACTTGCTGTCTGGTATATCCTACACAATAACAGCTGCCATGATGAAGAGATATAATTAATTTGATCTACTTCACCGGTCAAAATATTATGCCTGATTGGTTAAGTGGAATACTTAATACCAAACTGCATGTTGTCCAAGTTGTTCTTGTTGAATTTAGTTGTCCAATATAGCTGTTTATATCAACTAATTTTTAATTTAATTTCAAATAATTGTTGCTCATAATGGGGGTTCCCTGGTGGTCTAGTGGTTAAGATGCGGCGCTCTCACCATTTTTTTCACTTATTTTTTTTATATAAATAATTTCCAAAGTGGGGGCATCGGGGCTTCTGGGGTTGCGGATTAAAATCCTGAATCTGCTGTGTGTGTATGAAGTTTGCATATTCTCCATGTGCTTTGGGGGTTTCCTCAGGGTACTTTGCTTTTCTCATCCAGTAAAAATCAATACATGCCTTGTAGGGTGATCGGCATTTCCAAATTATCTGAACTGTGTGAATGTGTGTGTGTGTTTGTGCAACTGTACCCTGTGATAAGTTAAGGTTCTTCCAGGGTGTGCACCACAATACATACAGAGTTCTCGAAAGGTTCCAGGCTCCCCCAAACCCTGTGTAGGATGAGCAGTATAGAAAAATGGATAGATGGATGGATAGATGGATGGATGGATGGATTTATCAAATTCTAAAAGCCTGTATATGAAACAATGTGATATTGCTGAGAAACTGAATGTAAAAAGAGGATAGAGTCTTTCTGAAGCCAGCATTCACCATGTTATTAAGGGCAGCACTTTGTGCTGACAGAGGCCGAGCGAGAACGGACGGGCCAAGCACTAAAGCATGACTGTGAGAAAACAAAGCTCGAAGCTGCTGCAATTAGGGACACTCTTACAAATAAACAATCACTTCAACTCACTGGGAAAAAAATACGTTTCGCACCGATGACCATTTCTTGAAATCTCAGAATATGTAAATACAGCACAGGGGCTTGATGCATTATTTATGAGTCCTAACACAAATTACATATTCCATTCTACATGCATTTTTTTTTCCCTCTCAGTGCATGCCATTCCTGCCATCCGACTCTGCGTGCAATTCAGGTGATTTGCATAAGTCTAAATATGCAACATTTATATGAATGCTGATCATAGCACAAATTTATGTCAAAGCCATGTCGTTAACTGACCTCTACATTGCACAACTCGACTCATAATGTCGTTCCGGGCAACTCTGTATAATATGACAATGAGATATGATGCATTGGCTGTGAACTAATCTCTGCAGAACAGTTCTGACGTGTATGCTGGATGTAAACATGTAGAGTCAGCTTTCCGTTTTAAAGGAAAAAAAACAAGTTAAAGCTGAAGATCTTGGAGTTTCCTCAGGGCGAAACACGATACGAAACGGAGATGTGTATATCACAGTCTCACCTGCGTATGAAGCTTTTCAATCTGCTTTTCATTGATGTTGGCATGCTGGTACACTCGGCTCTTGTAGCGAAACTGTGGGGGAAAAAAAACAAAAGAAAAAAAAACATGGAATGAGCCGTAAGAAAAAACAGTAAGATCCATTAATGCATTAAACTCCCACAGACTGGATGAAAAAGTATTACACATCCTGCTGTGTTACTGTAACTGCTCATGCAATATAAGTGGTACCGTAAAATTAAAATCACTGCTGTAATTACAGGCTAATAGGCTTTTTTTTATGGCCACCACCAGGAATTACAGACAAACCAAAAAGAGAGGGAAGATTTTTATCAACTTTGCTACGTAAACATCATATTTATACATATACATACAGTATATATATATATATATACAATCACTTAAACGTTTGGTGGAATTAAATCTTTAAAAAAACAACAGTGAACTCACAGCTATTTTTAATATTGAAAGGAAGAGCATTTCCACATGCATAATGTGAAGGAAACTCAAGGAGAAATTGGAACCTAACAGCTGTGTAAAAAACACTTAGGCTAATTGAAAAAAAGGCTTCAAATTGTTAGTGAGCATAAAGATTGGACTCTGAAAGAAGGTCATGTGGTCTGATGAGTCCAGATTTACCCTGTTTCAGAGTGATGGGCATATCAGGGTAAGGAGAGAGGTGGATGAACTGATGCACCCATCATGCCTAGTGCCTACTGTACAAGCCTGTGGGGGCAGTGCTATGATCTGGGGTTGCTGCAGTTGGTCAGGTCTCCGTTCAGTTATGTGCCCAAAGAATGAGGTCAGCTGACTACCTGAATATACTGAATGACTGGGTTATTTCATTAATGTTTTTTTTCTGCTCAGAGGGCACATATTTCAAGATGACAATACCAGGATTCATCAGGCTTAAGTTGTAAATGAGTAGTTTAAGAAGCATGAGACATCATTTTCACACATGGATTGAGTCCAGACCTTAACCCCATTGAGAATCTTTGGGATGTGCTGAAAAAGACTTCTCCCAACACTTTCATCAACAATACAAGATCTCAATTGGAATAAGTGTTGTGACATTGCAGAAGTTAATTGAAATGATGCCATGGCACAGGCGTGCTGTAATCAAAGCTAAAGGTGGTCTAACAAAATATTAAAGTGTGTGACCTTTTTTTTTAGATAGGCAGTGTGATATATATATAAGAGCATGTTACAAATATTTATTTATCTATCTATCTATCTTTCTATCTATTATCTATCTATCTATCTATCTATCTATCTATCTATCTATCTATCTATCTATCTATCTCTCTATCTCTCTATCTATCTATCTATCTATCTATCTATCTATCTATCTATCGATAATATTTGATCTGCTTTTATTTTTATTTTTTAAATAAAAAAACAGATGATATAGCACTTTTTATTCGTCCTCTGCATTTGCTATGGAGACAAGCTGACAGACAAGGTCCGACAGGAGTCTCCATGAACTATGATGATATTGTGGTTTGTAGTGAAAGTAGGGAACACGTTGAGAAGAGCCTGCAGGTACAAAGGTGCAGGTACGCGCTGGAGAGAAGGGGGATAAAAGTCAGTAGGAGCGAAAGAGTACATGTGTGTGAATGAGAGAAAGGGCAGTGGAGTGTTGTGGTTGCAGGGAGAATGGGTGGTGAAGGTGGGTGAATTGAATTCCCTGGGGTCGACAGTGCATAGTAATCGAGGGTGTGTTAAAGAAGTGTTCGAAGAGTGCAGGCAGAATGGAGTTGGTGTAGAAGAGTGGCAGGAGGGATTTGGGATAGAATGCAGTATACAAAAGTGAAAGTTTCTAACATCAAATGATAAGTGAGATTGTACTGATGTAGGTGTAGTATAGATTATGTTCAGATTATAGGTTACAGTACAGATGTAGGTATATGTAAATACAATATATTCACATCTGTACTATCTAAACCATAATCTGTGTAAACCACATGATTGTATACTGTATGTGGTATCAGGGGGGAAGGGTTATGTGCTATGTTTTGGCGATTAAACTGAAAATGTGGACACATTCGAAAGGTAACTATCTAGTAGATATTAGAAAAAAAACAAATATCTCTAACAAAGGGCCTGTTAATGCAATTTGTACCAAGTACCTAACATCTCTGTAACCATAACAACTAAAAGCAATGCTTTATTAGTGCAATCACCTTACGTTTCTAACTTCGCCTCAAATGTTTCCTTTTATTCCCTGAAATGAAGGCAGAAATACCTCAAGGGTGGGCACATCGTTGTTGGAAGGGAAGGTGTGATCTCGAATGAGCTTTTCCTCATCCAGGAAGGTGCTTTCTTTCCCATCCACAGCCGGCTGAAAGAGGCCGTAGTTCAAAACATCTCGCAGACTCTGCGTTAGTGTGCACAGGATCTGCTGTTTGGCTGCCCAGATTGTACAATCAGCCTTGAACCTCATGGACCTCTGCCAGAAAGGATAACAAAACACACAAGAGGTTGCATTCCATCGTGTATGGAGCAGGGTGATTGTTTTATATGGGTGTAGATCACACAAATACAGACAATATTACTGTAGCAGTTTAGACCGTTTTAGGCAGACTGTTTTCCCCACTGCTATCAACTATATATATATATATATATATATATAATAAGTTAATTGCAAATTACAGGATAGTCATGAGTTAATAGTATATATATTTTAAATATAGTATAAAAACTAATATTTTTGAATACTCTAATCATCATGGGCATGAAAAAAAGAACAAATATACTTGTAAATGTTTTAAAGTAATTTTGGTGTTTTAAAATACATAAATCATCAGGACAGCAAATGAAACTTTTGCTATGTTTCCACACGGATGGTTTTAATTGCCGGATGTGTGCATCATGGTAGATTTTGGTGCTTGATTTGAGATTTGGTGCATCAGTAAAACAAATGTTTAATTTAAATACATTTGATTACAAATAATTTTTCGATTACATTCAAAACATTTTAGTTTTAAATTTGAGTAAAGAAAGGACATCATGAATGAATGTGTGTTTTTTTTTAAGGTTTAAATTTCACCTCTTTCGGTCACAGAAATGTGCTGCATTAAGTGCACGTTAATACAATTAGTGATTAGTGATTAATTAATTTGCGTTTAATTATTGCGTTATATAAAACGTTAATAATGAAAATATTATACTGTATATATCTGGCATGAAATTATGACCACCTGCCCAATATTTTGATGGTCCACCTTTTGCTGCCAAAACAGCGTTGCTATATTGATACACAATATATGCCGAAAGTACAGATTGTTACTGAAACAACTTGATTTAGCAAAAAAGACAAATTGGTTTAAAAAATAAAAAATTGACAGCAAACCATAAAATGTAATTTGTAAAAAATGTTTTCATAAAATGTTCTGCACAAAATATACCAAAAGACTTTCTGCCAGTTGTCTAATGACACAGGCTATTAGCTGTATAACAACATTGAATTACGGCGAATACGGCATATCAAAAACAGCTTAATGTGCCTGATCTAATTAAAGATGACACAACTTCAGAAAATCACTCGGAAATACTTACGGGGATGATGAATCGTGAGAAAAGGTGTTTACAGATACAGCCAGCTGCATTATTCAACACTGCAGCGTAATATATGGTGAACAAATTGACATTAATGGGGCTGCAATTACGAGCGAGTCCTCTGGTCGTGCAGACAGGCTTCAGGGACTGCAGCTTTATTTCAGGATTTACATCCATAAATATTGATTCTTTTTGGGCTGGCAGAAAAAAGAGATACTCACCTCAGGTCCTCAGCACCTTCAGAATTTACTTCAGGTCTAGCCATGGCCAAATCCATTTGCATTGTGTAAACATTTCTGTAGAAATCTTCCCAAAATAGCTTTGAATATCAGTACTGGTGTGATACATTGATGCTATGATAATCGCTCAGTTTGTATATAAAAACATATTTGTAATATATATCAGTGGCTGGTGGTCAGGGCCAGCAAAGCCTTTTCTGCTGGCCTAGACACTATCAAAAGCACTGACCTACATTTACATTTAGCTAACTAGCAGCTAGCCTGTCTTTGACCCTGCTGAAATTTCTACTTCCATTTCTACTTATTTTTTAATGTGCATTATTGCATTTCTGGTAGTGTGTCATAGTGTGTTTTTTTATGGGTTTTTTAGATTGGAGATTTTGGTTTGGAGGTTATAATGGCTTTCTTGAATGGTTCATTAATGTGTTTCTGGTGCTATGTAATGCTAGTTTTCCCACCAACAGACCTGAGTCTGTTTGGTTGGGCAAACAGGTATCCTCAACCCTCATTCTGAACACTGGCATCCCACAGGGCTGTGTTCTGAGCCCACTACTCTACTCCCTGTACACCACTGTGGTCAGCCTGATTAGCAACGACAACGAATCAGCCTACAGCCCACTGCTATTTAATAGTGCCATTTATTCCCTAATAGAGGCATTATATATTTCTTCATTTATCCCTCTATCCCTCCATCCATCCATCCATCCAACCATCCATCCATCCATCCATCCATTCATTGTCTATTCCACTTATCCTGTACACAATCATGGGGCAGTTTGGAACATACCCCAGGAAACAAGATGATGGACACCTCGGTTGGGGCGCCAAACCCAGGAAAAATCACCCACACAAATGCTTTCTGACGATTTGAAAATTATGACTGGAGAATTAGACCAGAGTATGCAAATGAAACCCCTGAAGCACAGATGCAAGGGGGATAACCACTAGATCTGCTTGTCCCTTATTTATTTATTTATTTATTTATTCATTTATTCATTTATTTATCTATTTATTTTATTTGTTTACTTCTAAATTAATTCGTTTTTTTTTATTGTAATCAATATAGATCATTTAACAGAAATCTGATGAAGACATGAAACTACATTCTTTGTTTTATTTTTTAAAAAGCAGGACATTGGAAAGTGACAGCAAAAGCAAAAATGTTAAATTATTAAAGAGAGAGAGGGGGGGAGAGAGAGAGAGAGAGAGAGAGAGAGAGAGAGAGAGAGAGAGAGAGAGAGAGAGAGAGAGAGAGAGATGTTATAGCTGTAACAGGAAAGTATTTTGTGTCTGTTCCAGTAGTCTTTGTAATGACCCACTGTTAAGTATTTTTCTATAACAGCAAAACAAACCTTTCTGAATACTGAAGTAAATCATTTGCTAGTTTCCTCCAGTTTTTGAATCAATTTATAGGCTTTTAATTTCCTACCTTTTTTGTAAGTTTCCCAGTTATCCTTTTGGGAAAAGGTGTAATCATCTCTGCTCACACATTTTCTTTACTAGGGAGATGATGTGTATAATTTGGTACAATAACGTTCCACAATAAAGTCAGATTTCGATCATCTTAGATAACAAAAAAAAATCTGTTGTGGTCATATAAAAAAACAAAAAAAACAACAAAAAAACAACAACAAAAAAAAAATATATATGGAAATCTACTCATCCACCTACGTATACAGTGGAACCCCGGTGTATGAGTACCTTGTAGTACATACAAGAGGTTTTGCTAGTAAAGATCTTACAAGTACGAGCATATTTCGGGAAGACAAGCATTTCTTTTGACGCGTTTGGATCCAGTCATGCATTTTGCTCATTGCTCGTAACCGTCCCCACGCTTAATGCTCAGTGCATTCTCTTGTGTAAGTATTGTGCTTTTTGTCTGTTTTTATAGTGTTTTTGTTTTATGTCACTATAAATTTAGCATCATGGATCCCAAGAAGTGTAGTGATAGTGCTGGAAATAAGGTTGTAAAAAGAATAACCATTGAAATAAATTTTAAAAAATTGTAGAAAAGCACGAACATGGTGAAATCTTTGTCTGCAACATGTCTAGTTCAACAGCAAGTACAATCATAAAAAACAAAAAGTTATTTCTTTCTTTATGTTTATAATTGATTACTTTTTATATTTAGCCATTGTTACAAGTATATTTGTGTGTTAAATTAGGCATAAAACATTATTTAAAGGCCGAAAGGGCCGAGGTGATGGTGTTGATAAAGAGGACACTCATTAAATTAACAGCCACTCTTGACAATTAACCAGTCCATGACCTACAGCACAACATTTCTGTACTTGAGTAAAAGTACAAACAACTTAACTGTCAGTTTTTCAAAATATATAGGTACCGTTTTTACATTTCTATTAAGTAAAACTACTTTTCAATTCATATCTTCACTTTAAAGTAGAGAGGAAAGGTATTTTCTGAAATCTAGTGGAGTAAAAAGTAAGATACAGTATTACGTGTTATAGTGTAGTGATATAAAAATGAAAGATTCCCAACATGATAAAACCATAAGAAATGTTTCCTTACTGTCATCAATGCCTGCTGTTTGAAAGAAGTGGGTTGCAGGAGGTCATATACTAACATATAGTCACAGTGCTGAGACACTAAACAAGTCAACTATACTCCATTGTTCAGATCCAAATTCATGGCAACTTTACATCCAGTGTTTATACTGTTTATATTTCTCTTCATGTAATTCTAATTCAATAACTGTATACAGTATTACACTGTATATTCTAAATCATAATACTACTGTTTACAGAGTTTACACTGCACTGACAATTACATTCCACTCCATCTACACTATATGAACAAAAGCAGGTTCCTCCAAACTTTTTTCTGTCAGGGCCACATCTTTTTTTACTCTTTCTTTAAAGGGGGACAGGTCAGTCTATAACAGAAAATTGCATGGGCCAGAGTGACTACTAGTATTATTAGCCTTACAAGCTTGATAATTGTCTTTCTGGCATGTTTCATACTGTTGGCACTTTTGGTTAAATATTCTGCATTCTTTTCCAAATGTTTGGCCATTTTGTCTCTGTCTGTATGTCTGTCTGTCTGTCTGTCTGTCTGTCTGTCTATCTATCTATCTATCTATCTATCTATCTATCTATCTATCTATCTATCTATCTATCTATCCACCTACCTACCTACCTACCTACCTACCTACCTACCTACCTACCTATCTATCTAAAGGAATATTGTTCCCTTCCTTGTTTTTCACACTCTGAATCATGTGTGAAATCCAGCCAACAGCAACACACGACCATGACCAGGAAGCTACAAAATTCACATGGAGTGGAGCAGACGCTAGCTTCTGTTCGTTCAGGTAAGCGTGAGCATGAGCTTTAAAAGCAAGCAGAACTTCTGACTGTGTGTTCCTCTTTCACCCCGTTTCATTTCGGGGTGAATACACACAGCCGATGTGCCATTTGTTTCGAGAGAGGAGCATCTCTCGAGGCTCTCGAGAGAGCCGATTGCTTGCATTGTAGCCGCATTGCTATACGCAATTTTTGCTCGCAGAGAGCGCTCTTTGAGGAGCTTGCTCTCCCTCGTGGCTCGGGCCACGGTCTTGCCGAGGCAAAGCTGCTTACCTGCTGGGTCTAGCACTCGCTCCCTGGGGGAAGCCTGCCCTTTCAGCGATTTTTCCCTGGCGCGAACAGCACTGTGCTCTACATTTCTTCCTCCAAGGAGGAAGAGATTATGAAAGCTAGTGAGCCCATGGACTCCTCCCAGCCTGTGTTGTACGAGGAGCTCCTAAAGGTAGTGACATGGGCCGTGTCCATGCTTGAGCTAGCTGGGTGTCCAGGTCCTGGTATAGCCTGTATGCAGCCCGCCTCTTCACCCCACAAGTCTTGCTGTGCGCATACATGGTGGGGATAAAAAAGTGCGACTATGGGATGATGCCACGGGTGGAAGAGATGCTAGCTGGCTACCACCAAACCACTCCCGGCTCTTCTGTCCTGCGCTCTGGATGTGCTCTCACACACTAGGCAAGGACTGGGCAGTGTGGCATGATTGGACACTCATTCTGAAAGTGTTGTGACGCAGCTCGAGTTCCTAACAGGAAACGTCTCTAGGTTACGTATGTAACCTTAGTTTCCTGATAGAACGAGATGCTGTGTCTCCGAGCCACACTCCCTGCATCCCTGCCCCCCTGCTTCTCTTCTTATTTGCAGAAGCTAGCATCGGCTTCACTGCATGGGCATTTTATAGCTTGGTGGTCGTGACGTCACCCTGCCAGTGGCGTCACGTCTTGCCGTTGGACGGATTTCACACGTGATTTAAAGCATAAACAATGTGGAAGCGTTCCCAAATCTTTGCGGCACAGTGTCTCGTTCCCTCATGGAATACATACACAACCTAGAGACGTTCCTTATGATTCCCCGTAAATTGGGTTCTAGTACTATTCAAAAGGGGCATTTATTTCCTAATAGAGGGACTTTTTACTCAGTGTATTATTTATTTATTTATCCATGTATCCATCCATCCATACCACTAATCCTGTACACAATCATGGGGCAGTTTGGAACATACCCCAGGGAACATTATGATGGACACCTTGGTTGGGGCGCCAACCCCAGGAAAAATACCCACACAAATGCTTTCTGACAATTTGAAAATGGCAATTAGCCACAGTACGACTGAAAAATGAGACCGGAGTAAAATGCAAATGAAACCCTTGAGGCACAAAGAGATGCTAGGGTGCTAACCACTAGTTCTGCTTGTCCCATATTTTTTATTTTTTTTTATTTGTTTGTTGACAAATAAATTATTTGGGTTTTTTTTTAGATTCTAATAAATTAAGATTATTCAACAGAAATCTGCTAAAGACATTTAAGCACATTATTTGTTACATAATGTAATACTCGATCTATCTGTCTGTCTGTCTGTCTGTCTGTCCGTCCGTCCGTCCGTCCGTCCGTCCGTCCATCTATCTATCTATCTATCTATCTATCTATCTATCTATCTATCTATCTATCCATCTATCTATCTATCCATCCATCCATCCATCCATCCATCCATTCATCCATCATTTAAAATAATGCTTCACACAAGTAGAAAACAGAAGGCATTGTGTTTTTCTTTCTTGGTAGTGACTTTGTAGTTTTGAAAGGGTATTAATTATAGCTAATTAGTTACTTTTGCAGAATTGCAGCCTTCTGGTCTTTTTCTTTTTTCTTTTATTTCTGATTACAAAACATTCTAAATACAAAAAAAGCTACTATTTGCAATGCACATTTATTTATTGTTATTTTTTGTCCCAGCCTGATTCAAACACAAACTAGAATATATGACGCTGTAAATCTAGAATCCCTTCACAAGTTGCTTTAACCTCTAACTGTGGAACTTTGTAAAACTGCAGCTACAGTAGAGTGCTCTCTTCTTTATGAAGATGAATGGCGATGTGAGAGTTTCTGGTAGAAATGGGCACAATAATTCTTCCATGAATGGTGTGGCTTTAATAGGTGTTTTTATGGACTTATAGACTCCTACAGTGCTTTTAAGAATGAGTTAGTGTACATCTAGTTATTGTTTTCCCAGTGGCCCTTAGCTGTCGCTCTCGCTCTGTGCCCTCAGCAGGAAACTGCTTCAGTAAGAGTCAGGAGGCAATTTACGATAATGATATAATGCAAGCTAAAGCACATGGCCCCGATGCCGGAGGCGCCTGAGCTTACTGTGTGTGTGTGTGTGTGTGTGTGTGTGTGTGTGTGTGTGTGTGTGTGTGTGTGTGTGTGGGTGTGTTTGGTGTGTTTGTGTGTGAGAAAATGCATAACATAAAAATAATAATAATTATATAAGCACAATCTATATAAGCACAATCTAAGCTTTATCCGATTAACAACTCTGTGAATACCACTGTGTAATTCTGGCCTGTAAGTTTCAGTAAAAGAAAGTGTGACCTCAATGCCTGTCAGTCTTAGTGAAAGAGGCGTGGCCTCAATGTTTTTAGTTTCAGAGAAAGAGGTGTGGCCTCTATAGAAAATTAATAGCATCTTCAATGCATATAGCAATACAGGTGAGAGTGTGTGTTTGTGTATCTATGGTTGTGTATCTTTATGTGATTTGTGTTCACTCACAGACTGCTGCAGGTCAGGAATAACTACGCAGATGAGTAAGGAGTCACCGCGGCTGCTACTCGGTCGCTCTACACACGGTTGCTCGTCCCTCAAGCTGTCTGACTCCGAGCTGCCTGAGTCGGAGAAACTCTGAGCCATCTCCTCCTCACTGGACATGAGACTCCGCGGCATAGCAAGAGCTACAATATATACATAGAAAAAACACACATACAGAAAAATGAGTATTATAATTATTTTTATTAATAAAAATGTCAATATCGAAAATTAATACTGTACATGATATTTCTAATATTTAAAAACACACAGTTTTATATTGTAATGCTCAGAGGTGGCAAATAATGAAGTACAGAAAGATTTTCCTGGTATTAATACTTTACTTCACTATTTATTTTTTAGACAACTTTACTAATTCCCATGTGTAATCAGTCCAATGGAAAGCGCGGCATCACCGGCTTGGGTGACATCATGACCAGTAAGCTTTAAAAGAACATTAATTAAAGCCAGCGCTAGCTTCTGAAAAGGAAAGGAAGCACTGCAAGGATGCCGGCAGTGTGGCCAGGAGATGCAGCATCTTGTTCCTTCAGGGAACCATGGTTACATATGTTAACTGGAGATGTTCCCTTTCAGGAACTCGAGCTGCATCAACAACGCTTTGGGAACAAGTGTCCAATACCTACAGACTGACCAGCGCCCTGAATAAGGACAGAGGGGCCAGGAGTGGCAATGAGGTCGAGGTCATAAAACTTAGAGAAGGCAATGAGTTGGACAAGCCCACAGCATTGTAAATGTCTTGGAGAGAAACTCCAGAGGACCAAGCCTTAGAGGCTGCCACACTCCGGGTCAAGAGTGCACTGACTGCAAAAGAAATGGGGCGACCAGAGGACTTGTAGGAGGATGAAATTGTATCCACAATCCACCTGCTGAGCATCTGCTTGTTCGCAAGGAGAACTCTACTCGGAGAGCCATAGCAGACGGACAGCTGTTTCGACTTTCTTCACAGACTCATTCTGTCACAGTTGGATTAGCTTTTCCTGGATCTGGGCCTGCAAAAGAGAGGAAAAGATTCCTGGAGCATAACAGGTTGTGGGATGACCAAGGGTACCTTGGGCACATACCGTGTTCTAGGATACAGGAGGGCACTGGCTATGCCTGGAGTAAACGCCATTATTGAGAGGGCCACAGAGAGGGCCTAAAGATACCCTACTCTCTTAAGTGAGGAAATGGCCAGGAGGAACGAAGTCTTGCTTGTGAGAAACCTCTAAAATACCTCAGCCAATGACTTGAAGGGAGGCTACGATAGAGCCTCCAAAACAACAACCAAGTCCCACGCAGGCACTCTAGGTCGTGCCAAGGGCCTCAGACTCTGGGTACCATGATGAAAACATGTCAGCAGGTTTCTACACAGTGACTGCCCCGCCAGGGGGGCATGGTATGCCAAAACGGTGGAGGAAGGTCTGGATTAAAGATTGGTGTCTACCACCTTCTTGTCTAGCTCTCACAGCAGGTCGGCCCGATAGGCCTGTGGCACTGCTTAACCTGCAGAAGTATTTTGAAAGGGTTTGGTGGGATGCGTCAAGTTTTTCAGGGACGATAGGACACCCGGGGAGAAATAGCTATCCAGCATCTCTTCAACCCAGGGCCCCAACAATGTTAGAATACAACAATGTTAGAATATAACAGTGTTTGAACTGAAGAGGCAGGCCGAAACTCCATGTGCTTTTAATGCTTACTGGTCATGACGTCACCCCGCTGGTGACACTGCGCTCTTCATTGGACTGATTACACACGCAATTCTGAGCGTGGACAACGTGGAAGCATTCCCAAAGCATTGGGGCAGCATTGTTGCAGCATTGCAGCTGGAGTTCCTAAAAGGGAACAGAGACATTCTTGATGACCTGATCATCATCATCTTCTCTCACATCACATTCTCTGCTTGTGTTCTATATAGTGGTTGTTCAGCCTGGATACATTCATTATGTAACAGAATTTAAAATTCTTTTGTATTAATTTATTGATATTATGTGAGGTTCAGTTACCAGATTGACATTAAAAGAGGTAGAAATAAAAAACCTTTTAAAAACCCAAATACAGCACATGTCAGAGCCTAAACTTTGTTACTTTAACTTAAGTAAAAGAAATGTAGTCATTATTTTTATGAGTATCTGTACTTCTACTTAAGTGAAGGATGTAAGCACATTGCTGGTAATGCTGAGAAAATTTGACATATGCTTATACATTTACATTTATGGTATCTGGGGCCCAGAAGTGGCAGCTTGGTTTGGTTGGGATTTGAAAACATGACTTTCAAAACCAATATCCAGTGTCTGAACCACTAGCTACCACATATAAATATTTAAAATATATATTTGTAGCAATTTAACTGAATAAATATAAATATTTGAACCAATTTATATTTATTTTGGATTAGTAGCACGTCTCCTTCCAAAATGAGTGTATAGAAATGTCACTTGCATAATAATATAATTTAAATGGTCAAGGCTGTGTGAAGGATCTATATAAAATTGTTCCAAAATGTCTTCTAACACACCTCTTCAAACTACAGAAAGCAAAAGGACTCATGAACCTGCCCCATGATTCCACCACAGAAAGTTTGTGAGGTTATATTTTCCTGACGTAAGAGCTGACTAAACAACAGATGGCGAAATGAGTCGCAGAGGCCAGAGAGGACAATGTATTCCGGATATCTAGAACACAGAGTAAGAAATTCCTTGTAAAGTTCACACGTATGCTTTTTATTTCAAAGTTTTTGTCTTTATTTTATTAGTAAGCTCTTGATCCTGGGCAGGGTTGTAAAGAGACTGAAGCGAGAACCCTGGGTGCAAGTCATTGTACATAACTGAGGTGTTTTGACCAGGAAAAGCAATGATTATACAGTAGGCTGTAAGATGGGTTTAGGGTAGCAAAACTTTCCATCACACTGATGTTCAAGGACATGTTCACACTAATAGGGTTTTGTTTGAGACGCCTTTTCAATCATTGCAGATGTAGCTGTTTGAAAAAAATGCTCTCCAAAGTGCATACATTTAAAAACTACATGTTTGCATCGTGGACTGTAAAAACTGAGGCTTTGGAAAACGATGATGCATTTTTAGTCATTACCTTGACGTTTCAAAGGCCAGGAAGGTAAATAAATGGCAGGCAGAAATAATGCCGGTCAAAGCGCCTCACATTTTGCTAGCGTGAGCCTTTTTAGACATTTCAAAAGTATTCCAGATTAGTGAATTCATAGCCTCAGTAATTTCTGTCTTTTAAAATTGTGAGTTATGGTCTTGTCACCAACAGGATGGTGTAACCAGCATCTTGCTAGAAAAAACAAGGAAGGAGCTGTTGTTATTGATTAGAGATCACACTAGCCTTTCTTTCTTTCTTTCTTTCTTTCTTTCTTTCTTTCTTTCTTTCTTTCTTTCTTCCTTTCTTTCGTTCTGCTTCTTCCATTAGCAGTCACCACAGCGAATTGTTCATCTCCATACCACTCTGTCCTCTACATCTGCCTCTTTCAGACCAGCATACTTCTACATCTGTACCCCAAGTCCCTCCTCTCCACATGTCCAAACCATCTCAATCACACCTCCTACCTGCATTCCAAACCTAAATCAGATACATATATGCAAATCAGATAGCTAGAGCACACAATGATGTCCATATATACATATCCACAAGTCACTTGAACAAAATGTAAATATCTTGCAGGATATGTTATAGTTTCATAAACTGCAGCTTGTTTAATTTGTACCACTTTAATAACGTGTTTATACCCAACTTATAAATACAAATCATTCTGCAGATTGCAGGTCAGTGTCAGTTGAACCACTGTACTGTATGTTCATCATTTATGCTGATAACATGGTGCCATGTCACATATTGACATCCTCTGTGCCAGTTGTTGTGGTAAAATCCCACACTCTCTGCCTGCTAGGATTTTCTTGTTAGCACCGCTGACACCTCGGAGGAGGCATCTTTATTTGCCTCTCAATCATTTTTAACCTGTCAGTTCAAAACACACCCCCAATGCGCACTATTATTCAGCCGTCCGAGCCCAAGCGCTGGGTGTGCATGTGTTCCTCAGACATGTTTTGAACAGGAACGCTGAAATGAAGGGCTGCGTTTGTTTAGAAAAAAAAATAAAAGTAAAGTAAAGAAAAACAGCCGGCTAGGGCAAACTTCCACCAGAATCGCTGACTATATCTTGAGGTGTTTCTCGACTATTCTTCTTGGTTCATGACATCGATTCTTGGAAGACCTAAAAAGCTTACTCAGCACTTGCAGGCCTTGCATGCAATACAGCTGATTTTCCCAAAGGTGGGAAGACAAACTGAATTTCAGAAGAGTTATTACCGAGGACCTGGTAATAAAGGCCCAGTTGTGCACAACGTATTTGGAAGGATGGGGAGGACGAACGAGGAAAGATCTAGAAAGGGCGAGAAAAAAATCAAACAAAGAACCAGCTGAAGAAGATGCATTAGACCACGAATACAGATCAACACACAAACTCAATGGAGCCAGGGCTACACGAACACATCAAGTTTTAGATGTCCGAGTCATGGAGCTGTCAATTAATTATTGACTGTTTCAGTGGTGTAAATGTATTTTATTACTATACGTAAGTCATTTTTTGGATAATTTCTAGTTTTACTAAGTATTAAAGTTATAAGCAATGCTTTTTCTTTGAAAGAACTACATTAATTATGCAATATTTGTCCTTTTTACTTTATGTACTATAATATTTGAGTTGGCAATGACCGTTACCAATTACATTTTGCAATCAGTCAGTCAGCTCTCAATATTTGGTTTTACTTTTATTTATTTTTTATAATTTACTTTAATTTTATGTAAATTACATACTGATGGTTCTTCTACTTTGTGACGTGATACTATAATTTTATTTGTTAATTAAAAAATACCTTTTTGAAAGATTACTACCACTACTTTGTTTTTTTTAGTGTCTTGTTTGATCTTTGTTTCATTCTGCTGTGTTGATGAGGTTGTGTTGAGGAGGTTGTGTTGATGAGGTTGTGTTGATGGTTAATTCGTTGTTGTACAATAAAATTTTAGAATTTTACGAAATAAAACCTCACAAGGCAACTGTTTTTTCAACATGTGTCTTAGTCAAGTGCATCTTTGAGTTTACATTCAATTCAAGTTGAATTGTACAATCAAGTACTATTCATATAAGATACTTTAGTACTCAAGTCATATTGGAATTGTTTACTTGTAATGGAGCAAGTTTTGGTATCTATACTTTTACTCAAGAATGATTTTTAGGTGCTATTTACACCTCTGGACTGTTTGCATGTCTTCCATCAAGAAAACACTACAGATGTCTGTCCTGATGTCTCAAGAACAACTTTTTCCCTTCAGCGGTTCCTAATCAGTATAACCTCACAAATGTGCCAATACTATAAATAAGAAATTTATATGGAATAGCTGACATTTCAGACACAGTATCGCCAAAAATAATCCTGGATCAGGCGTTGTGTGTTGCCAGTGATTGACGGCCTGGCAGCATGTAGTAAGTGTGCTAATGGTTTCAGTGTAACAAACTATTACAGTTTCAGCTAGGGAAAACAGATGAGTTGATTAACGCAAACAGTGAAATGCCCTCTATTGTGAATATTACAATATTCACAATTGACAGCATTTTACTTCCTTACTTGCAAATCAATATTTTAATTATTTCTCAAAACTCATTTGTTTAAATTAGCTTTTAGTGTTAAGCAAAAGTTGTTTGTCTTGAATTTTATGATTATCCCTCATTGTACAGTGTCTTTGAGTGTTTTAAATGGTGCCTTTCAATAAAATTTATTATTATATTATCATTATTATTATTATTATTATTATTATTATTATTATTATTATTATCTTTGATCAGTCATAACATCAAAACAACATGCCTAATATTGTATAGATCAACTTTGTGTAACCGAAACAAATCTGATTAATCGAGGCATAGCCTCCACAAGTCAAGTCAAGTCAAGTCAAGTCAAGTCAAGTCAAGTCAAGTCAAGTCAAGTCAAGTCAAGTCAAGTCAAGTCAAGTCAAGTCAAGTCAAGTCAAGTCAAGTCAAGTCAAGTCAAGTCAAGTCAAGTCAAGTCAAGTCAAGTCAAGTCAAGTCAAGTCAAGTCAAGTCAAGTCAAGTCAAGTCAAGTCAAGTCAAGTCAAGTTTATTTGTATAGCGCTTTTCACAACAGACATTGTCTCAAAGCAGCTTTACAAGGAAAAACTCCCTTAGATGTAATGGGGAAGAAACCTTGAGAGGAACCAGACTTAAAAAGAAAACCCATCCTCATTTGGGTGACATCAAGATTTTGATCATAAATCTTTCAACAGTACGGAAACCTGGAGAGTGAGAACTAACATGATTAATGGAGTATAAGATTATAAGTGATGTTCTTTCTGCATTCTTATACAGTCTATATGGTTAGTAGCTGCTAGTTTTATGAGCTTAACATTTGTGATCATCACAGATCCAGCATCAGCTTCTCCATGCCAGAGCCTTCTAGACCTCTGAAAGTGTGCTGCGGTATCTAGAACCAAACATTGGCAGTAAATTCTGTCCTGTAAACTATGAGAGGGGCAAAGTCTATGGATTAGACTTGTTCATCCAGCACATCCCAGAGATGCTTGATAGGTTAGAGATCTGAGAAATGTAGGCCAAGTCAAGACTGTGAACACTTGGTCATGTTCCTCAAACCATTGCCGAAAAAAGCGGTGTCTGTCATTAGGGAATACCATTGCCATGAAAGGGTGTACTTGGTATGTAACAATGGAGGGAAGTAGTAAATCAGTGGTTTAGGTGCTTTGGGGCCCTTGAGCAAGGCCCTTCACCCTCTGTGCTCCAGGGGCATTGTCTTATAGCTCCAGAACCATCAGGAATTTGCCCATAGTGTGACCTGGTGCCACCAGTTCCTCAGGTACTGTATGTGATGTACAAACTGGGTGCCCACATGATCCAAAAGTAGATGGGATTCATCAGACCAGGCCAGCTTCTTTCATTGCTCCATTATTTAGTTATAATGGTCTGATGTTCTTTGCCACCATGAAAATGTTCTTTATGTGTTCTATATGCTCAGGCTAGATGAGCTAGCTTTTATATTTCACAAGATATATTCCTGTATTAGGGATGATCTGAGTCATAAACCATACACCTGGACCCACTGAAGTTGCACCAGCAGCTAATTAAAAACCCTCCAATTCTGTAGCATTAACTAAAGGCATTCCAGATTCTTTGGAATCCTTCCCACCTACTCAACTTATTTTCGAGATTACATCGAAAGTTCACTTAGCTTGATTTACTATCACTAGACAGAATTACTGAGAACCTTCAGAAACATTTAACAAGGTTATTTTCTTCATGTTGAGCAGCATGTGCGACCCACAGCCGTAACAGTGTAAACTAGACCCGTGCTGGTATCTCTTTCTCCCCTGAGTTCCTATCACACAGCCGTGTCGTTCATCAAGCCTGTCAGCCCCTCGTACCTCATCGACCGTTCTCCAGGAACGAGAAGTCAGCACTTTCATGCAGAGGCTTTTCAGCAATTAAGACCTTTATCACTGACATGGAAATGTACCATTTTGCATAAAAAAGCCATCATTAGTTTACATAAACACACACGTGCACATACACTACACACACAGTTTCCTCATTTCCAAATAAAGTAATAAATGCTTCTGAGGTAAAGCTCATTAGAAATGCTGCTTAAATGATCATTCCAGTCATTTGAGAATATGCCTGGCTGCCTCTCTTATGTCTAATTATTTAGAAATAAAGTCCTAATCCTGAGTGTGTAGTCCAGTGAGAGAAGCAGTGCTTTGTATTAAATTTTAATGAGAAATGATTTACAACCATACATTAAATGTATTTTGAGTGGATTTTTTTGTGCCACAGCCTCAGAGAAGAGTGTGTGACCTCTGTGCCTTTCTACCCTTGAGAGAAGGAGGTGTGGCCTCTGTGCCTATCAGCCTCAGTGAAGGGGGTGTGGCTTTTTTGCCTGTTAGTTTCAAAGAAGGAGGGAGTCCCCTGGTGGTCTAGTGGTTAGGATGCGGCACTCTCAACGCTGTGGCCCAGGTTTGATCCCCGGTCAGAGAACCAACCCCACCCACTCTTAGTGCCGGTCCCAAGCCCAGATAAATGGGGAGGGTTGCGTTAGGAAGGGCATCCAGCGTAAAAACATGTGCCAAATCGAACATGCAGAGGATCCGCTGTGGCGCCCCCTAATGGGAGAAGCCGAAAGAAAGTTTAGTTTCAGAGAAGGAGGTGCGACCCCTGTGTTTGTCAGTCTATGTGATAGAGGTGGGGCTACACTGTATGTGAGTCTCAGTAAAAGAGGTATGGTCTATATGCCTTGGTGTGGCCTCTATGCCAATCAGCCGCAATGAAGTAGGTGTGGCCTCTGTGTAAGTTTTAGGGCAAGAGTTGTGGTCTTTTAGTTTCAGTAAAGGGAATGCCTGTCTGTCTCAGTGAAGAACTTATGACCTTCGTATCATGAAGGATGTCCCCTCTACTCTATGTCTGCCAGTTTTAGTAAGGTAGGTGGGACCTCTGTGTCTGTCAGTCTCAAAGAAGGAGTTGTGGTCATAGTTTAGTTGATTTTTCAGCACACACCACCCAAATTATGTTCGAAATGCAAAATAGATGTTCATTATATTCTTCCTTCTGCAGAGAAATCACTTCCTGAATTTCAAATCATTTATTTTTCTTACATAAGAAAATAGAAACTGAGATACCAGAGAATTTAAATAAAATACAGATTTTAGGTCAGTGCATTCTGGTCTAAATACATAATTTATTATATAAACTAATGTTCAGCTTTATTCTTAATTGAAGGGTAGGAACTGAAAGTTCAGTAGCTAATACTCTGTGGTTCGAAAGCTCACATCTGTCAGAGAGCCATAGACTGCTAGAACTGTTGAGCAACTCCTGAGCTCTGTGAATGGCTTCTGTGAAGATTCTGTCTAAGCTGTGCTGGATAAAAGCGCTTGCCATTTGGAGGAAGTGTTTTATTCACGACATGGAGGGGTTAGGGCTGTGGGGAATTTCATTCTGCTCACATTTGTGTGCCAAAGAATTTCCAGCCCCTCCATTTCATCTTCTCATAGCTACGTGCAGCTGGCTCTTGGGGGGAAGACCAGGCTTTAGCATTTCTGGGCACAGCTGTTTGTTTGAACATGTCTAGCTACAGTACACCTATGTTTTCTTTGGTGAGGTGGTCTAAGGCAAGGCAGGGCTCTTTGGTAGTTTAGGAGAAAGATTTTAGGAGGTATCTAGGTCACAATTTCTCTGTATTTTTATGAATATACAGTTTTTTATGGACTAGACATCAGTGACAATCTTTGGAAAAAAAAACCTTGACATCCCATTTCACATTTAGGCTTCATTTGCTGTTATAATTAACCTCCATTCTTCTAAGAAGACTTTTTTGGAGATTTGCACTTGAGGTAAAGTCAGGTACTGATGTAGTTGAGGTGAGGAGGCCTGTGCTAAAGTCGAGGTTCTAATTCATCCCAAAGGTGTTCATTAGGTTTAAGGTCAGATTTCTATAGCAGGAGAGATTCCAATCCACCCCATGTAAAGCATGGAGCCTGTGCACAGGCATACTGTCATGTTGTAACAACTGTGTGTTTTGGAAAAAAAGCCACATATGGCTGAAAAAGTCAGGTTTCTCAATACGAGTGGAGTTCAACATAAACATTTCTAACGTGTTTCAGCGTTATTCTAAAAGTCTTTCTGAACAGATCGCGAATGCCACCTTAATTTTTGTGACCCTTCGATCGTCGCTTAGCAACCATCGCTCCTGCAGTTAACCTCGATCTATATCCTTTTGCAGATTTAAAATCAGATATGTATCTAGAAATGTGCCGTAGGGACTTGCAAAACTGACACTTGAGACCCCGAGTGCAGCGTTAGGCTTATGATTTTGTGTATGTGGTATTAAGCTATGTCCTGTACTGTTCATTTTGTATTGTAAATATACAATAGTCAATGAAAGAACAGGAAAATTCATTGAAACATGATTTACTATTCATATTTCCAAAAGATTTTGAATAAAAAAATGTGAAAAATATATATATATATTTTAGAATTCAAAACAAGCATCACTTTTCATTTCCCGGAGCAGTACCACAGAGAAAATGGCCAAGAGGTGCTTGGCTGCACTGCTGGAAAGCAATAGAAACACACACACACACACACACACACACACACACACACACACACACACACACACACACACAAAGCCCACAGGCAGAAATGTGTCGTTTTCAGAAGCCATGCTCTCTGACAGCACTTGCCACAGGAGGAAGATTCTCAGCGAGGAAATTATCGACAAGACTAAGCCATCCACCACCGAGAACTTTTAATATTTTATAAATGAGTTAGGGCATGAGCCGAGACCGCCGCAGATCCGATAGTGAAGACGTCTTCACAGTATTACACGTTTTAACATTAATGAAATCTAACACAATTGTATAAAACTAGATCGAACAATCTGTTTGTGTGTGAGAGAGTGTGTGTGTGTGTGTGGGGGGGGTGGGGGGTGGGGCAAGGGGAGGAATAAATTGGGGCCAACATCTAGAGATCGAGAAAGAGTACAGAGAGAGAGGAAAAAAGAGAGCGAGAGGAAGAGAAAGAGAGAGAGAGAGAGAGATAGAGATAGTGTTAGAGTGTGTGTGAGAGAGTGTGTGTGTGTGTGTGTGTGTGTGTGTGTGTGTGTGTGTTTATAATGGCTGAAAAGATCATTAAGATAAAGAAAAGTAATAATTGAGAACCAGCAAGAAATTAATAAAGGAAAGGGAGAATGGAGAAAAGAAAGGGGGAATCCATATAGGGAGAGGAGAGAAAAATAAAGAAATACAGAGGTAAAAAAAGAGAGATGACAAGATACAGAGAGAGAGAGAGAGAGAGAGAGAGAGAGAGAGAGAGAGAGAGAGAGAGAGAGAACATTTGTGAGGGGACCAATAAAAGAGTGGAGCAAAATGTAGGAAAAGAAAGAAAATGTGGAAACTCTAAGAAGAGAGGCAGAGATATTGTATAGAAAATAGGAATATAGAAAGAGCAGAGAGGTACAATTAAATGAGGGAAAGAGGGAGATTAAGACAGAAAGTATAGATAAATAAAGAGAGTATAGAGAAAGAAAAACCTAGAAACAGATGCATACAGTTACAGAAGATATGAAAAGAAAAATGTCAGATACAGTGAGTATAAATAGATGTAGACAAGAATAAGATGTAGAATAGATGTAGAAAACACGATAGAGACAGACAGACAAAAAGATGTACAGTAAGAGAGAAAGAGACAGAAGACAGCTGGACAGAGTGATAGACATTTACATAGAGATGAAGAGAAGGAGGAATGGAGAAACAGACTAGTAGAATTACTGTAGATAAGTGGTGAAAGAAGAAAAAAATGGGGGACAGAGACAATGAAAAAAAATAAAGACTGAGATCAAAGAAGAAGTGAGAAAAAGATACACACAGATATATATATATACATTTACATAGAGATGAAGAGAAGGAGGAATGGAGAAACAGACTAGTAGAATTACTGTAGATAAGTGGTGAAAGAAGAAAAAAATGGGGGACAGAGACAATGAAAAAAAATAAAGACTGAGATCAAAGAAGAAGTGAGAAAAAGATACACACAGATATATATAGTGATTTAGTGAGTAAATGAGTGAGTTATTGAGTGAATGAGTGATTTAGTGAGTAAATGAGTGAGTTAGAGAATTAATGAGTGATTTAGTGAGTAAATGAGTGAGTTAGAGAATTAATGAGTGATTTAGTGAGTAAATGAGTGAGTTAGAGAATTAATGAGTGATTTAGTGAGTAAATGAGTGAGTTAGAGAATTAATGAGTGATTTAGTGAGTAAATGAGTGAGTTAGAGAATTAATGAGTGATTTAGTGAGTAAATGAGTGAGTTAGAGAATTAATGAGTGATTTAGTGAGTAAATGAGTGAGTTATTGAGTGAATGAGTGATTTAGTGAGTAAATGAGTGAGTTAGAGAATTAATGAGTGATTTAGTGAGTAAATGAGTGAGTTAGAGAATTAATGAGTGATTTAGTGAGTAAATGAGTGAGTTAGAGAATTAATGAGTGATTTAGTGAGTAAATGAGTGAGTTAGAGAATTAATGAGTGATTTAGTGAGTAAATGAGTGAGTTAGAGAATTAATGAGTGATTTAGTGAGTAAATGAGTGAGTTAGAGAATTAATGAGTGATTTAGTGAGTAAATGAGTGAGTTATTGAGTGAATGAGTGATTTAGTGAGTAAATGAGTGAGTTAGAGAATTAATGAGTGATTTAGTGAGTAAATGAGTGAGTTAGAGAATTAATGAGTGATTTAGTGAGTAAATGAGTGAGTTAGAGAATTAATGAGTGATTTAGTGAGTAAATGAGTGAGTTAGAGAATTAATGAGTGATTTAGTGAGTAAATGAGTGAGTTAGAGAATTAATGAGTGATTTAGTGAGTAAATGAGTGAGTTAGAGAATTAATGAGTGATTTAGTGAGTAAATGAGTGAGTTATTGAGTGAATGAGTGATTTAGTGAGTAAATGAGTGAGTTAGAGAATTAATGAGTGATTTAGTGAGTAAATGAGTGAGTTAGAGAATTAATGAGTGATTTAGTGAGTAAATGAGTGAGTTAGAGAATTAATGAGTGATTTAGTGAGTAAATGAGTGAGTTAGAGAATTAATGAGTGATTTAGTGAGTAAATGAGTGAGTTAGAGAATTAATGAGTGATTTAGTGAGTAAATGAGTGAGTTAGAGAATTAATGAGTGATTTAGTGAGTAAATGAGTGAGTTAGAGAATTAATGAGTGATTTAGTGAGTAAATGAGTGAGTTAGAGAATTAATGAGTGATTTAGTGAGTAAATGAGTGAGTTAGAGAATTAATGAGTGATTTAGTGAGTAAATGAGTGAGTTAGAGAATTAATGAGTGATTTAGTGAGTAAATGAGTGAGTTAGAGAATTAATGAGTGATTTAGTGAGTAAATGAGTGAGTTAGAGAATTAATGAGTGATTTAGTGAGTAAATGAGTGAGTTAGAGAATTAATGAGTGATTTAGTGAGTAAATGAGTGAGTTAGAGAATTAATGAGTGATTTAGTGAGTAAATGAGTGAGTTAGAGAATTAATGAGTGATTTAGTGAGTAAATGAGTGAGTTAGAGAATTAATGAGTGATTTAGTGAGTAAATGAGTGAGTTAGAGAATTAATGAGTGATTTAGTGAGTAAATGAGTGAGTTAGAGAATTAATGAGTGATTTAGTGAGTAAATGAGTGAGTTAGAGAATTAATGAGTGATTTAGTGAGTAAATGAGTGAGTTAGAGAATTAATGAGTGATTTAGTGAGTAAATGAGTGAGTTAGAGAATTAATGAGTGATTTAGTGAGTAAATGAGTGAGTTAGAGAATTAATGAGTGATTTAGTGAGTAAATGAGTGAGTTAGAGAATTAATGAGTGATTTAGTGAGTAAATGAGTGAGTTAGAGAATTAATGAGTGATTTAGTGAGTAAATGAGTGAGTTAGAGAATTAATGAGTGATTTAGTGAGTAAATGAGTGAGTTAGAGAATTAATGAGTGATTTAGTGAGTAAATGAGTGAGTTAGAGAATTAATGAGTGATTTAGTGAGTAAATGAGTGAGTTAGAGAATTAATGAGTGATTTAGTGAGTAAATAAGTGAGTTATTGAGTGAATGAGTGATTTAGTGAGTAAATGAGTGAGTTATTGAGTGAATGAGTGATTTAGTGAGTAAATGAGTGAGTTAGAGAATTAATGAGTGATTTAGTGAAAGAATGAGTGAGTAAGTGAGTGAGTGTGTGTGCAATAATATATGTCATTCTCATAGTGCCGGTGCCAGTTCCGAAGCGGGCCAGCTCCTTCATGATCCCCTCATCCTGTAGGAACTGGGGCACAGTGGAAATCACTCCTGGTGTTGTGGGTAAACTTATTAATAAGGTTATGTTTTGTCTAAAGCACCCTGACCACATTGTTTATTCGGAAGGCAGACCATTTCAAACCCTTCCTGCTCCCCCACCACTATCACAATATCTTCCACCTGCACTTCACTCCCCAACACACAACTGATGCCATGCCAGAGAGCCTCTCTTAGAGGCCATGGCATCTCGCTTACTCTTTTCCACTTTTAGCTGTTTACACTTTGTTTGCCTGTTTACTAATGGCTTTACATTTTTAACTTTTAAGCCTTATAGTTAAACAGCAAAACAGTAAGTTGGCAAGATGCCAGCGAGCTCTGTACGTGTTCCCTCCGCATTCAGCACATGCACAGAGCGAGCCAGAGAACGAGAGAGAGAGATGGTTACTTGGCCTGGATCTGTGTGTGCTCGCCTTTCCTCGGGTGAATTCAGAGCAACACACTGCAGCTTTAAAATAGGACAGGAAAGAAAGAGACTTCAGAACTCCTGTACACAGCAGCTGAAACGCATCATCATCATCATCATCATCATCATCATCATCATCATCATCATCATCGTCCTGCACCTTCCTCAAAATGCGCCCAGGAGATACAGTAAACTTCAAACTTACACACTTTACCTATGTATGCATGGTCATTACTGCAATAACACAGCAATATATACAGTGGAACCTGGTTATCTCGCCCTCGGTTACCTCGACAACCCTATTAAGTCGACGTTTTTTGAAGTGGAACCGCCATTTTTTATCGGTTATGGCCATTCTTTTATGTCGCCGAACCCTCGGAATCTGTGGTGCGCTTTGGGAAGAAAAGCGCAGCGGTTGAGAGAGTGCCGTTGGGAAGACACGTACCGGGATACGCATGCGCGATAACAACGACCGCCGGGAACCAACATATACCAACAATAACGGACAGTAAGAGTGTGGAAGGTTAAATAGGAGCTGGTGATGATGATAAACGAGCACCATATGTGCGTGATTGAAGTGGAGCTTCAGAGAAAGTGGCCGAGAAAACACCTGACACGCTGAAGGGGGTCGAGGGGGCGTGGCAGGGGGATTCCTGACAGATAAACATGAACTGTATGTATTTTTATAGCATGCCTTCATCAAACAAATCGCGGCAACGCTGTTGTGTAAAAAAACTTCAAAAACACGTGCATGCACATTCTCATGTATTAACGCACATCATGTACATAAAGAAATTTCAAGCACGTTAATATACTGCCGCCATTTTGCTTTTTGGAGACCCCCTAGGACATCGACATAACCGGGTTCCACTATATCATATCATATCATATCATATCATATCATATCATATCTTATCATGTTATGTCATTTTGTATCATATTGTATTGTATCATATCACATCATACGTTTAATATCATATCATATCATATCATATCATACACACTGTACTGTACTATATCGTATTGTATCATATCGTATTATATCGTATTGCATTGTACCGTACCATATCTTAATGTATTGTATCGTTCAGTATGATGCCGTACCATATCGTACCGTACCGTAACTACGAATGTTTAATGGTATTTTGTTTTTGCATAAAAGCATAATCAGAAAAAGGAATAAGCGTGGATTGAATATAAAAAAAGAAAATACAGTAACAGTGACAGTAAATCATCTATCAATGTCTATCACAAATCTTTAATAATTACTTATAGCAATACACACGCAATGTCAAGCACAAAACATTGTGTGTAAGGATCATTGTATCGTTCAGTATGATGCCGTACCATATATTGTATCGGATTGTATTGTATTGTATCATATCGTTTCTTATCGTATCGCATCGTATCGTATCGTTTCATATCGTATCACATTGTATCGTATCATATCATATTATATCATATCATATCATATCATATCATATCATATCATATAATACTGTATCGTACAATATCATATTATATCATATCATATCGTATTGCATCGTACTGTATCGTATTGAACCGTACCATATTTTATCATATTGTATCGTATAGTACCATGCCGTACCATATGATATATCATATATCATATCATATCATACATACCATACAGTATCATATCGTATCGTACCGTACCATATCATATCATATCATACATACTGTACCGTATCATATCGTACCGTACCGTAACCACGAATGTTTAATGGTATTTTGTTTTTGCATAAAAGCATAATCAGAAAAAGGAATAAGCGTGGATTGAATACAAAAAAAGAAAATACAGTAACAGTGACAGTAAATCATCTATCAATGTCTATCACAAATCTTTAATAATTACTTATAGCAATACACACGCAATGTCAAGCACAAAACATTGTGTGTAAGGATCATGTGAGGTAACTGCTCAGAGCTTATTCTCTGTGAAGAGGAAAAGTCAAAGCTTTGAAGCCTGTGTGTGTGTGTGTGTGTGTGTGTGTGTGTGTGTGTGTGTGTGTGTGTGTGTGTGTGTGTGTGTGTGTGACTGTCTGAGCAGCAAGTTCATCACTCAGCCAGTGCTAGAAAGTGGACACTAGAACACAGAAAAAGTCCTTTCTCTTCCTTCTTATTCCTGAGGGAATGAGTGCTGGCACTGAGTGCTTGTCCTGTTGCGGTAATTATTAGAGAACCGTGTATGGCTTTAGGGAATCATTACATCGACCACAAGCTGCAGTATGGCAAAAATTGTCAGAGAAAAACTGCTAGAGATTTCGTCCTGCCAAGAAACAACAATAATGATCATTATCATAATGTTGCAAAAAGCTTTTTTTCCCCTTTGATTGCTTCATCTGGAGAAAAAGAGGAAGAACAGCATTAACATGATCACTAAGCCACTTTAGGCAACACTTGTCTGTTCCAAGAGTTCAAAAAAGCGTCGAGAACAGGAAGCTTGGGCTGCTAAATGCCAGTATGGAGCACATCAAGGTCAAAAAAAGAATTAGGTAAGGCTAAAAGAAAGACAATTTTGATTAATTGAATGCTTTGGAAAACAATGTCTGGGGGTCCGTGATTTTTAGTCCTTTTGCCCTTTTGCCTAATTCGGTTTCGCATGCAGCGGTTGTGGAGCAGATTAGATTAATAATGACATTGCTGTCGTTTAGATTGGAATTGTTCTGACAGATGATCAGCACCATATAGGTAGAATCACTTCACGATAGTGATGAAAAGATCGGATTATTCTACTGACTTGGTTCTTTTGTTCTTTTAATGCTTTAGTAACCTTCATAGCGTATATATGGGAATCACGTGACAAAAGGACGAACAATTCGGACCAGAGGACTCATAAGATGATCTACTCAATTCTGTTTCCTGTACATAACCTACAGAGTTTATGAGATTTGCTCATACATGTTTAGTAGAAAATGAACAAATCACTATTTGAGACTACTCATTCTCCTGTCACATGAAAGACTCATGAATGACCCATCACTATAGCATAAATTATAGATATTTTAACTGCAAAGTTTAAGAAGTCAAGATCAAGATGTATTTGAAAACACTGAGCTAGCCATTTCTGTAAGCTTTTGGGTTCTGGTTGCCATTTGGAGACGATGGGAGAAAGCATGAAATAATTGGTGTAAGATTCTATTAACTTGACGAACTGACTAACTCTGGATGTTGAGAATTGGACTGTATACTGTATCTGAACATTTGCTGCACAATTTATCCCAGAGATCACTCAAGATCTTTCGCTCCAAACAGGTACAGCATATCCTCATAGAGCTGGCTTTGTGCACAGGGGATTGTCATGCTGGAACAAGTTTGGGTTTCCTAGTCCTAGTAAAGGATAACTCTAATGCAACCGCATCTAAAAACATCCTATACAATTGTGTGCCTTCAACTTTGTGGTAACAGTTCGGGGAAGAACCTCATATGGCTGTAGTATATATGTAGTATAACTATATAGCTACTTTGATTTTAATGCTTAGGTCAAAGCTGCTTTTAAAATGTAGTGGCAGCCCAATGGTGAAGAATTTGGACTTCTGGTATGTAGAGTTGTGAGTTTAAATCCCTGTACCACCATGCTGCCAATTCCAGGCCCTTGTGTAAGGCCCTTAAATGGGGTATTTGAATGATGATCTGCCAAATGACAAACTAATAATGACAAGTTTTATGACATCAATTTGAGCTGATTTTCCGAAATACCAGAAGATGATCAATAAAACCCACTCCGATTTTTATCAACTTTTAATAATTTTAGTCACTTTTTTTGCCATTACAATCGTTTATCACCCATAAAAAGTGTTTTTTCTCCGGGCACCACTTAAGGTTTTAGTTACGCCCCAAGCACAAATGCTGACTGCAGTCATATTACTATACTATATACACAACATTTTGTGGACACCAGACTATAAGATTGGTATGTGCTTTTTGAAGATCCTATTCCACATTTAGTCTCCATACACTGTTATAAAAGCCTCCACTCTTCTGGGAAGGTGTTCTACTAGATGAAGATTTGGAGTGTTCTTGTGGAGATCTGTACTCATTCAGCCACTTGGGTGTTGAGAAGGTTTGTCTTTTCCACCTATTCCAGGTATGTAGAGACTTAATCTGTACATGACAGCAAAATAGTTCTAGCAAAGATTGTGTTTAGCACGCTAGCTAATAACAACTCGGGCGAACAGACGGATATCGGTTAACCTACATGGTTCCAGCTGTCAAGTGCATGTCAGTAGAAAGATCTACTCTCAGTTACGCATTGGTTCCTTTTGGGCAGCCAGGAGCATCATCACCCTGAGGGGAAGTTGACAAAGGACATGAGGAAGAAAACATAACGGAACAGTCAGGGAGAAATAAATACACTGTTATACTGATATATTAGTTTAGTCAGTTCTGCTGATTTTTATCAATTTTTTATATAATTTATAATTGTAATACTGACAGAGTTTAATACAGAGGCCTATGCAATACTGTTCATTGATCTTTTATTTTTTTATTTTGTATATATTTGCTTAAAACTAACAAAATATATTATTTTATAATACGATATGATACAATGCATTTTATTTCATTTCGGGTTTTTTCGGTTATTTCTTTATTGTATTAATTTATGTTTTCTATGTATGATCTTTCTTTTTCTCATCATCGGTCGTAACTGAGTGAACCGATTACATTAATGTATGTGTCTGTATTGTGGTTATTTTCTTTCAATCTGTCTCAGCATGCCATTTATTCACTGCAGAAATACACACTATACCTATTACATAGATCATCCACATTGCTTATCATTGTAGGTAATTTTGGACCACCTGTCCGTTCCAAGATTTCCTTCAGACAACATTTTAAAGTGCACAACACTTCCAGGTGGCTAGCAAAGTCAATTTAAGGGTCTTTTTGAACTCGGTAGGCTCAAAATTGTGGCACAATGCGAAGTGACTCTGATTACACTTGGAGATGTCACTGGTGGCATTTGTCTCCTTCGTTGCTATGGAGTCACGGCTCAGAAAGCCCAGGAGACCCACATCCCAGGCAGGAGGAAGCAGATAGAAACACAATGTGCATAATGTGGTGTGTCTGAATAATGCTGACCTAAAAAACTAGGCTTCTAAAAAGACCAAGCATCAATTTTCCAATGTGTTGTGCAGCCCCCCGGGATACCGAAGGAGTCAAATGCGCTCGGAAACATCTCGATGCAATTTCAAACAGGAATGCATCCATCAAATAGGTATCACATATCTTAAAGCTGTATTAAATGTTAAGAGGTGTAAAGAGACTAAAGGGTCTGGGCACGATTTCGATTCGATTTCGACTGTTAGAATGAAGAATAGATGTTGTAAATAATGCAAAAATATAATTTTGTTGTCAATAAATCAAAATTAGGTTTCAAATTCTAAACAATGTACTACACGTTCAGCAAATCTGGACAAAAAACTAAGCAAATCAATAAATTCTTCCCAAAGTTTTGTTTAAACAAACCACATTTGAGGGAAAAGGTAAAACTCTACAGCAGAAATAGAGCTCCAAAGTTGGTTAAAATGGCCGGGTTTCCACACGCTTTGTTGTTGTTACAGCTCTTTTTAAATAAAATAATATCGTTGTGTAGCCAACAATTAAACAAGTACAGATCTTACAGGATGTCAATCAAAGAACCTGATCATATGCCCACTCTATTTATTAATTCTCTGTGTTGTGCAAATCCATTTTGCGTTCAAATCGTGAAATACAAATGAACTGATTTCGATGATCTCTATGCTTTTATGCTAAGCTCCATTTTGATGCACTGTGCCCCTATGAATCTTAACACCCCTATTAAATATGTATAAAGTAAGTTTTATACTGGATTTTAATTACATTTTCTACCTAATTATTCATCATCCTGGTGTTCACTCAGCACAACTGAAACCCTAAAAAGGCTCGTGTCTATCACTTTCAAAGCTGTGCTACATCACAGAGAAAAGAAAGAGAGCTGAGTGTTTTTCAGTTGACAGTGAACTTAAACTTCTTGCCAATATCATACTCACGCTTTAAGATGCAAACAATATACAGCAACCCGCGATTCCTATACAGTGCAGTCGTTTATCATCTGATAACGACGTGAATGTCAAAATGTGAGGAGAATCATTTATCAAGTATAAACCGTGATGTCTGTGAGCACAGACCACCTAAACTGGCTTAGGCACAAAGCAGGTTTCAAAACTATATGTGTAGATGTTTGTGATGATGCCTGTAAACATGCCCCGAGGCTTTAAATTGTACGATTCTTCTTCTACAAAGCAAAAGATAAGTTATAACAGGCCGATATGAGATATTAGAGTCGAGGATTGATTAGTACTCAGTCAGCAGTCTCCCAGTGTGGAAAAAGGTATAGGCATCATTGTTTCTCATTTATGTGACAGAAATAACACATATTATAACATGACATTTGAGTCATTTACAGCTGTCTATCATATACAGTAAGAGATGCTTTTACTTGTCACATGCACATTATAGCATAGTGAAAATTCATTCTTTGCATATCCCACCTACTGTATATGTGTAATCTATGGTCAGAGTGGAGAGTCAGCCATGATACAGCACCCCGGGGCTGGGAAGAGGGTTAGGGGCCTTGCTTAAGGGCCCAATATTGCCTTGTTAATAGTGGGGCTTTAACTCACAACCTTTCAATCAATAACTTAACCACTGAGCTACTACTTTCCCCTTATAGAGTAACCAGAACTTACTTGCTCCATGGACTTCCCAACACATTAAATGTGACTAGAAACAGTTAAAAGTGTTATATATTAATACATAATAAAGATCAATATCATAAGATCATTAAAAAAACATAACCTTAAAGCTGTGCTCTAAGTGATATAACACACTTTGGACTGTTTTTTTATTCAAAAGTACATGTTATAGTTTTTTACATTTCTGTGCACATATGTAAAGACATAAGTATTGTGACATCCGATGACAAGCTTCGTACATGTTTTATGAACATCCCATTCCACATTAATTCCCCATTTGCTGTTAATAAAACCTCCACTCATCTGGGAAGATGTTCCACTAGATTTTGGAGTGTGCTTATGGAGATTTTTGATCAGTCAACTACAAGGGTGTTAGTAAAGTCAGGTACTGATGTGGGCATTCGTGGTTTGTACATTCATCCCAAAGGTTTTCAATGGGAATGAGATCAGAGCTTTATAGCAGGCCACTCATGATCTTCTACTCCATCCCATGTAAAGCATATATTCATGGAGTTGGCTTTGTGCACAGGGGCATTGTCATTCTGGAACAGGTTTGGTTCTCCTAGTTCCAGTTAAGGTAAATTGTAAAGCTTCTGCACTCAAAGACACCCCATACACCTTTACAGTTGGAAAAAAAACTAATTCAGAATGGCTGGAAAACTCAGCTGTCCCAATGCTTTATTTCGACAGATAAATGTCACATAATGATCTGGGTTTGGGACCGGCACTCAGGCTTGTGCAACCCTATTGGCTGGGGTTGGTTCCCTGACCGGGGATCGAACCCGGGCCACGGCGGTGAGAGCGCCGCATCCTAACCACTAGACCACCAGGGAACAAAATGTTCATTTACAGTATAAACCTGAAAAAAACATACAGACAAAAGTAACTAAACAACAACTGGACACGCAAATAAGGAATATAACCTGTTCTGGAAATAACACCGACCTAGAAATGACAAAAGCAAGATACAAGAAGCCCCAAAATCCAGAACATAAATAGTGACACTAAAAGGAGAAACAGGAAGCAGGAATGGGTGATAACTATAGCAAGTGAACCCAGTGGTGCAATGGGTGATGGGAAAAGTAGTCCAGAACATTAACTTTCACACAGTTTTTGTACATCTTTAGTCTACATATTCTCCTAATGCCATGATCATCCTGTTGCACCTGTCCTTAATAAAGCATTCATTTGGAGTGACATTGGGGTCAGCCATGATACAGCACCGCTGGATAACAGAAAATTAAGGGCCTTGCTCAAGGGGCCAACAGTGGCAGCTTGTCAGTTCTGAGGCTTGAACTCCCAAACTTACTGTATGATCAGTAACGCAGAGCCTTAACCACTAAACCGCTAATGTGTGCACTAAGCAGAGTTATATTTACCACAGTCCAAGTCCTTTAACCCCACAACAACTTTTCAACGATTCATGTATCTATTAATTGAATAACGTCAAGACAAATGGTTTCTGTTCCCACTTTCGTCATAGCAGCTATAACAAGTCAACCCTTTACCAAATTTTACTAAAATTTCTTGTATCTACTGAATATGAAGCTCTGATACTGTACATTTCTACGAATGTTCAATAAACCTCTTCTTAATGTACTACTTGCTGTCTAACTTGGCAAACTATCAAAAGTTTTGTTCTTACTGGACAAAACAGCCATCTCAGTGTGGACGTAAGACCAATAAAGTGTTTTTTTTTGTTTTTTTTAGAAATGTACACATAGCATTATGTGATGACTTCACCAAACAAGCCTCTCTGAAATTGTTACAATAGAAACAATAGCAAATTTTCACAAATGTGATTAGCTTTAAAAAAAACTGTCTACTAAAAGTTACTTTTAAGGAAAATCAATTACTTTCTGACCAATTAGAACCATATAAATAAATACAAATAATATTTATGCAATGTTGAATGTCCAAATCATACATTTGTTTAATAATAAACAATAAATTAAGCTTTCATTTGAATATAGCTTTTTACATATACAAATATAGACACAAGCATTGGGACACCTGACTTTTCCAGCCATTGTGGTTTTTCCCCAAACTGTTACCACCAACTAGGAGAAATACAATTGTATAGGACGTCTTTGGATGTGGGAGCGTTACATTTTCCCATCTCTTGAACTACCTTGAACTACTACTATAGTACCTGACTATACTAACATTCTTTTAATTAAATGAGCAGAAATCTGCACATGCACACTCCAAAATCTAGTGGAACATCTTCCCAGAAGAGTGGAGGTTTTTATACGATTAAATGGGATGTTTAAAAAAAAAGCACATATGAAACTTTTGTCCTGATAATGTACAAAGCATTAATGATGATATATTAAAGAGGAATAATAAAAAGAGTAAACCCACAATCATGTTTAATGTTGTAACGCAGTAGTAGCAGCAGTAATAATAGACGAGAAACAAGAACATGGATATTAGAAAGTAAATAAACGTCTCTTTAAAAGCATTCGCATCGACCGCACGGTGTAAGCAGGCTAAAAGAACGTATCTTCGATTTGAGCAATTTATCTCGCAATATGACTGAATCAGTATTAAATTAGTCTCTGCGTCCTCGGCACAGCAGGACGCTCATTTCCTTGTATTCCCTGAGGAGCAGAAAGTAAATAAAGGAAGCTATAGACCCAGAGACAACAAACCGTAATTTACACTAGAAAAAGAAACCCAATAATGAGCGTTCCCTCAACCAAAAATACAGCCTACTACACAGTGTACATGCCTCATCCAGGTCACCTTTCATTAAAAAATGCAAACCTTATGAAGGTGACACAATTTGATTTATTTATTTATTTCCCCCCCCAGGCACATGTTAAAGCACTGGAATGGTAGCATTGAAATTGAAGCAATAAAATGTTGTTTTTTGGGGGTTTTTTTTTTATCAGAATAAAATTTGCAATGAAATATATATATACAAAATGAAAAAATTTATACTTCACAGGAAAGCTGTATTATAATATATAATATCATATAATAAATATAATAATCTAAATATTATAATAAATAAATATTAAAATATAATATATTCTCTATAACATATAAATATATTAAATATTAAATTGCAGTTTATACCATTATTTTTAAAGGGGTTAAGTAGAAAAAATGCCATAAATGAAAAGATGCCATACAGATGAAATTGCAATAGATCTCCATTAACACTAAATGGAGGAACCCAAAGGACTCGAGACTAAAAGACAAAAACAGATTGTAATATATACCATGCTTTATGTAATTACTGTACACTTTTCTCTAGAGTGTCGATGAAAAGAAATCTTGTCCCTGTGTCTCCAAAATGCCATTTATTCAGAATAAAGAAGGGATTTCTATGTGTGAAATCCAGGCCCATAGTAGTCATCAAAGTTAGGATATGGAGGTATAAGAGGCTGTGCTGCACTTTCCTTTGTTTTTCTTTTTATTTATTTATTTATTTTTTTGCTCCAGTGCAATTTGTCATGGGAAGAAATAGGGCAAGTTTGTATTTTCCCTTTAAACTACATGCATAAGAAAAAAGTGCACAAGCTGCCACAAAGTCAGTGCAAAGACCTGAATGTAATGAATGGTGGCAAGATTATGAAGTTATTGGCTAAAAAAGTGTGCAAAAGGCTGATATTAGAGAAAGGGAAAGAAATCCAAATGTTTGGACTCACAATAAATAACTCCAGTTGGATATGTAAGTTCAAATAGCGTAAATAAATAAAGCCACACAAACATTTCACTGTATAACAATAGGATTCACGTGGAGTGATGAAGATGATGAATGTGATGAAACACCTGAGTGTAGGCACTGTTACAGTCTTGCATGATGTTGCTTTGGTGCTGAAACGATTTTGAAAGCTGTGAAATCAAACTACTGACTGCATCACAACACCGAGAAGAGGAAAAAAGATAGAAAGAGAAAGAAAGAAAGAGAAAAAGAAGAGCAGCACTCACCGAGAGCTGCAGGCACTTTCACACACTCCGTAACGGCATCCTCGCGATGACAAGCAGCTCAAAGTCCACAAATCCAACCACAACTGGGTGCGAACAGCAAGGGTCTGTGTGGAGAGAGAGAGAGAGAAACAGGAGGGAGGGAGGGAGGGAGTGAGAGAGGGAGGGAAGGATGGATGGAGGAAGGGAATAAGAGAATGAGGGAGTGAGGGAGAGCTCACCAGTGTTGGAGAGAGCGATGCCCAGATACTGCGAGAGTTAAATATGTACTGAGGGAGGGGGGGAATATAAACTCCAGAAAGAAAATCTAGAGCAAATATAAACAGCACAGCACAGGACACACACACACACACACACACACACACTATAAGATACTAAGGTTCAAGATCTATACTGTATTAATTCCAAGCAAATCATGTTCTTCTCTCTTCTCCTACTGTTCATTGATATCTGTAAGCAGGCCACGCCCATGTTTCTTACAATTACCATCAGTTCATTCATAACTTCTTCTTCCCATGTGACCTTGTGGACTATAATTTGGTGCATTTCATCATAAAACATGACCAAGACTCATCTACTGTTGCAGTGAGCACATTTATGTGACTGAAACCAAAAATAAACCAAAAAACGACCAACTGCGCATCGCATCTGGAGCATGCTGGGAAAATGTGTTTTAAGACAGGGAATGGGTTTTCTGTGCGCAGTAATTATTTGGATTACCTTGAAAATGTAATCCAAGCTCAACGTGTATCTCATCAAAAACAGGCACCAATGTTTCAGATAGTCGATCTGATTACAAGGTACTGAAGCTTGATGTACTAAATGGAGAGAAACCAATCTTTTTCTTAAAAGTCATATTAACTGCAACTGATTTGGTGCCAGATACATAAGTTGTTCAAATTTTTAACAGAAAGGCCACACAAACAATATTAAATAATGCATGTGGGGTTTTTTGTTTCTTGACACTTTCAACATAAATTTTTTATTACACTATGCTGATTGAAACCGGGGGCCAATCACAGCAAGTATGCAAATCATATGCAGATTTATCATATGGCTTATAAAAATCCTTAGCAGAATCCTGAACTGAAGAAATCGATAACTTTTTATTCAGATTAACCTAAAATTGTTGCTTTTTTTTTCTTTTAGTGCTGGTGGTACCATAAAGGGGACCATATAATATATGTATAAAATTCGACTATACAGTATATAACTATAGGGTCAAAACTGTTGTTCCAGAGTTGCCAAGGTTTCTGTTTAGTCACAGTATTTACCTGAAAACCACATTTATAACAGAAGAAAAAATTTACAGTAAGAAAAGGAACATGGGACTCGATAAACATGGCTAGTGTTTGCCTCTGTTAGTTATCTAACTTTATCTGGTTCAAATTTGCAAACTTTAGGACATCGAATATGTGCACTAATTGAAAAACAAGATTATGGTCTGTTTAGATTCAAGAGTTAATTGTCATGTGTACAGGAAACAATCTGTTACTCCATACAATTACATTATCACTCTGTGAATCCTCTATGCAGACTATTACAATAATTAATGACAGATAAGAGATTTACAAATTTAAGGTATAATAGTGAATTAGTTTTAAAAAAAAAGGCAAAGGCTCAGAGGTTAAAGCATAACATTTTGCATCTGAGGGTGGAGTCTAAATTCCATCCCAGCCAATCTGCTTCATAAATGGCATTATTGTAAAAAAATTAATAAATAATAATTAGTTAAAAAAAATAATAATAATAAAATAAAAACCTGCTAATTATTAAGTAAAGCTATTACCAGATTCAGTTTTTTTTAATAATGTGGCTTGGTATACACCATCTCTTCAGTAGAGTCTATTGTTGGCTTGTTAGCAATCTGTCTTTCTTGCATGATGTTACAACACAAGCCCATATGATCATAAGTACTTTACTATAAGAAGCTCTGTAATTGTACACAGTGTGTTTGACAGATGGAGGTTTACATTAGCCGGGGAGAGATTTCTCATTCGGCTTCCTCAGCCTGAGCTCGTTTCAGTCCCTACTGTGGATCTCGATTTGCCCTTGTTTCCTCACGCTCACCTTTCTTTCCCTGTTTGCATTTTTTTACACCAATCAGACGTCCTACCCTCGTTAATTTCAGCTCGATTTGTCAGTGTCAGATGTGATGTAAGAGATCTGGGACAGGACCAAAGAAAAGCGAGTCATTCCTGCACTGCAACGTGACAGAGCTGCAAAAACTAGGTCTTGAAAGGTTTGTGTGTGTGTGTGTGTGTGTGTGTGTGTGTGTGTGTGTGTGTGTGTGTGGGTAGTGATACAAGTGATGGAGATATTAGGTCATCTGAGGTACAATAAGGAATGCCCTGTGCATTTCTATACCTTTTCAGGAGCAGGTGTTTCTCAGTAAATGACTGGAAAGTGTGTTTTTTGATAATCGTGTCTCTTAGAATATTTTTCAAACAATCAGAGATTTGTGTCCAGCACCACAGGAACCTTGGATAAAAAAACACTTTCCTTCATGAGAGCAAATTGTCAGTGGGAAACTTTCTATAAGTGAGATAGAAAGAGATCATTATCCTTAATCACTGGGTGATATCACTGTCCTTATATAAACAATACGCTCTCTGACAGTGTATAAGAGGGAAAAAGAGAGGAAAAGAATGAGAAAATGTGTGTGTTGTGTGTTTAAGTTTACTCGCAGAATGGCAGCTATGCTGCTGGCCTACATCGCACTGACCTCGTTTCTCTGATATACAGTACGTTCTAAAGAGTCTCCTCCACATAAACACCCAAGAAAACCAAAGCCGAGTAATAAAGAAACTTTACGTTTTTATTGGGTGATTTTATGTGTTTTTTTTCCTGGGGAAAATTCTCTGTCTATTTTGGGAAAAATTCCTTTTGCAAAATCTTAAAATCAGGGTTCAGCCTCGATAACCTGGGATTTAAATACCAGTAAAATTAAACGCAGGAAAATATCCGAGGGGGATTTCAAAAGTCACATTATCCTGAAACAGTAATAAATAAATAAATAAATAAATAAATAAATAAATAAATAAAAATTTGTTTAGCTACTCTCAATTTTTAAATCTGTTGCAGGTTATTATTTGTTTCTAATGTTTTTATTTATTTATGTTATTTATTCGTTATCAGTGTATTTATTTATTTATTTATCTGTTTAATAATAATAATAATAATTATAATAATAGTGAAGATAATATTAGTCATGTATATAGTAATCATAATAATAATAATAACAACAATAATAGTTTATTATTGTTGTTATTATTATTACTATTATTGTTGTTTTCAAGAATGTTATAATGTTTTCAATAATGTTTTTATTATTTTATTATTTACAGTTGAAATATTATTGAATTGAAAGCTACAGTTCTATCTTTTGACTCAATTCCCGACATTATCTTTATTTATTATTAATTATTATTTATATTTATATTGTTTTATAAAAACATGGTCCTTTAATTATTTTACAGGAGAACAGTAATCATGCGTACCCTATCTGTAAGAGACTATGAGACCCTGAACCATACTGTCCATTCAGTGCATTTAAAGATCAATAAATGATCAAATATACATTCATTTCCTGGCGTATCAAAAGCCTGCAAATGAGTGAACAGTTCAACGCTGGTGTTTACACAGAATCCAGCATATCTGGTGTCTTGAATCCTGCAGTAGCCTGCCATCCAGTGGTTTTCATGGACAATAATACTTCTGGGTTTATGTAAAAATTTAAATTGACCTACTAAACCCCTCACAGATGCCATTTTTAAGATCTTTTCTTTCTAAGCACAAAACATTTTGGTTTTGTTTTGTTTTATGACAATAATGACCCAGATTCTGGTGATGATTCATTCATCCACGGTTTACATTTTCCTAAACTGTTTACTACTACATGCCGTGGAGACGGCGCCAGTTTCGAAAGTAAAGGAAGCGCTCGCAGGGATGCAGGGAGTGTGGCACCGAGACGCAGCGTCTCGTTCCTTCGGGTAGCCAGGTTTACATACGTAACCTAGAGACGTTCCTCTTCAGGAACTCAAGCTGTGTCAACAAGGCTTTGGGAACGAGAGTACAATACCACCAGACTGACCGATCCCTGCCTAATGTGGATGGGCACAGCTAGGTCAAAGGACAGAGGGACCAGGAGTGGACTTCTGTTTGGAAGGTGGTGTGTTCAAATCCCAGTTCTACCCAGTGATTACAGCCGGGCCCCTGAGCAACCCTCAAGTACTCAGTTGTACAGAATAAATGAGAGATTTGTAAGTTGTTACGGAAAAAAAGCATCTGGCAAATGCTGTTACATGATTTGTTTTTAGTTAGTACAATCCTCTAATCCTTATCTGTCAAGTTAAATTAAATTATAATAACAAAAAAATAAAGAGTTAATAATTCTTTTTTGTAGCAGCAATAAACGTCAGACATCTGCCACATGGTCCAAAATACACATAATACATTTATTGAGCAATGTGCTTCATGAATTTCTGAACATAGGCATTTCCACTGAACATACAGTAAAACATCACAGGAGACAAAGTCCACAAGAACTGGCGAGAAGAGGCATTGTTCAGAAGCACTTCCTGTGGACAATGGAGGGTCCAGCCTCGTCATACTCGTCCTTGCTGATCCACATCTGCTGGAAGGTGGAAAGTGATGCCAAGATGGAGCCTCCAATCCACACAGAGTACTTCCTCTCAGGAGGGGCGATCATCTGCACAGGAGCATCGGTGGCATCATAAAAAAAAAAAACAGAGCCATCTTAGAGCATGCTCATGTTTATTTGGACTTTTTATTTTATTATAATTTTTTATATATGTACAGATCTGTGTACAGATACTGTTTATGGATATGAAAGTACCCTCGGCCAAAAGCACTGTGACACCCAACATCCAGCCCTGTGTGTTCCTTCCTTAAACTGTTACCAGAAAGTTGAAGGTGCACAATTGTATAGGATGTTTTTGGGTTTATTTTACTTTACTTGAACTAGGAGACACAAACCCGCTCCTGACAATGACAATGCCCTTGTGCACAAAGCCAGCTCTATAAAGTGGAAGATCTCCTGCTTCAGAGCTGTGACCTCAACCCTATCTAACGCATTTGGGATTAATTTAAATGCTGACTGCACTCCAGGCCTCCTTACCTCACCTACACCAGTACCTGATTTTACCCTTGTGGCTCTCCACAATCACACTCCAAAATCTATTGAAACATCTTCATAGGACGGTGGAGGTTATTTTAACAGCAAATGGAGACTAAATGTGGAATGAGATGTTCAAAAAGAACCACATACGGATTTTGTCTATATAGTATTTGCCAATCCCAAACAAATCTGAATTGAAAAGAAATAATACACATTTTGCTTTAAAATATAAATTTGACATTTAATTTATATTCGAACACAAATATGTCCTTATTTAAAAAAAGTCGTCCTAGATGTCCAAGATCAAAATAACCGATACGATTCACTAATCACAGCAGCCGGTCTTACCTTGATCTTCATGGTACTGGGGGCGAGGGCTGTGATCTCCTTTTGCATCCTATCACCGATACCTGGATACATGGTGGTGCCTCCGGACAGCACGTTGTTGGCGTACAGGTCCTTACGGATGTCGATGTCGCACTTCATGATGCCGTTGTACGTGGTTTCATGGATGCCGGCCGACTCCATGCCTACAGATAGACAGCAGAGAGATGGTGTGAATACAAAAACCTAAACCTAAAGACTATTTAGACTTTTCCAGCCATATGTGGTTCTTCCCCAGAGGGTTACCACAAAGTTGGAAGCATAGTTAAAGTAAAATTCATTCTTCAACTGATCTACAAAAATCCAAACATGCTCCAGCAGGACAATGTACAGGCAGGACAATTTGGTATAAATGGATTATCTGGTAGAACCACACCTCCGCCCCCGAACATATGTATTTATGCACCCAACATGATCAATCTCCACATATGTGCTCCAATTTAAACAGAAACAGTAAAGCAAAATCTTGAACACACACAATATTTGCTTTCTTTGCTTTAAATTATTTAAAATTCTAAAACTCCTGTATTCCCAACGTGACCTTCGATGCTTGGACTCCACCATGTTGTTCTGCACATTAGTGTTTAATAATTGATTATTTGCGAATGCAATTTACCATCACAAACACTACCTTTACTTTCCACTGCCTGAAACGGACATTTTGCAGTGTTAATTAAAGCAGGAAATGAGCACACCTCCAGCTCTCTCGCATGAGCTGGCAGAGATTGATGTTTGGTTTCCGGAACACCAGAGAACATCTGAAACTTAAGTAGATCCTGAGTCTTTGGTTATACGACATCGCTGCAAATTAACTGCCCCCGGAAGGTGATCCGTTACCTAGATGTGTCGTGCTGAGATGGCTAGCTCACGACTACAACTACAGTACATGTCCATTTGTTTTTTTTTTTATGTTTTATATACTGTATACATGCAGTTGAATTTCATATGTAAATGTGAAATGTTTATGTGTATGTGATTAGCTTGCACTGTATATAATAATTCTGTAATTCAGAATTATTAATTATGTGAATTTTTCATCAACCAAGCTTGTAATTTGTGTGTGTGTGTCTGTGTGAAAGATCTACCTTACATTGCCATTTTCCCTTTGATATCCACACATCTTCATTACAAATGAATATTCAAATTATACAAAATCTTTTCATTCCCATCTGCTTGATGTGTATAAATATTGTTATAATTGCTAATAAATGTTGTGTTTGTGTGGGTGTGTGTAAAGTGTCAGACTGACCGATGAATGAAGGCTGGAAGAGCGTCTCGGGGCAACGGAAGCGCTCGTTGCCGATGGTGATGACCTGACCGTCTGGCAGCTCATAAGACTTCTCCAGAGAGGAAGAGGAGGCAGCCGTGGCCATCTCGTTCTCAAAGTCCAGAGCTACGTAGCACAGCTTCTCCTTAATGTCACGCACAATCTCTCTCTCAGCTGTTGGGGAAATAAACAAGCATGTAATCAAACATTTATTGGAAAATAGTGTAATAGTCAGTGGCGAGTCTTCAGGGCCAGAAAGGCCTTTTCTGCTTCTCTAAATTTCTTGACTTACAATTTAATATTTCTCCATGAATATGCGTTCAATTATTCCCAATAGTCGATTCTCTTTATTTCATAGCGTTTCTCGTGGGTGTGCTGCTTCAAGGAGAGTCTGCTTCTGTTAGAGATTCTATCGAATCATATTTCAGCCATCACATCAACTGAATCTGCCTTGAGCCTTCAGAATCAGCAGTGTGCGCAACTTTAACATGCACGTCGCTTGAAGCGCCTGCTGCAACCAATCAGATTTCGAGTTGGCGACACAGGGGCCATTTAGCAGGCGTCCAATAACATTTTCAGGTCAGACAGTCATTTGGAAGGTCAGAGAGTGCACCAATCAGAGCTTGCAAACTGCAAAAGCTGAAATATATTAATGCAGATTAATAGCCGTTTTTTCCACAATGGCCGACAGAGGAGAGGAAATTGATTTGGTTGCCTACAGTATATATTAACAAGCCAATTTTCAAGAAAGACATGTCGGGAAAAGCTGGATGTTGTGAGGAAAGTCCAGTAAAAACAGTTCAAATCAGTTGAGCTTTTCCATGAATTATTTATACTTTTGAGTTTTATTTCCTGTCAAAAGAAACACACCACAACAAGTCTCCAGGAAACCACAATGCACCGAGATACCTGTTAGTGATGCAGAGCTCTAATATTAATGGTTTCTACAGCAATAGTGTCATAGTGATGGTATTAAGAGGTGGATTGATTCAGGCAGGACACCACTGAAGGCCTTGGTGTGAAATGCTCTGGTCATAGTGCATATGCAATGCAGTGGATATTTATAATATATGACACACAACTAGACTTTAGCCGGACACTGTAAATATACAGCAAGAGAATAAGTTTAATCCAAAACTCAGTAAAAATATAGGCCTGTAAACTAAATGTAGTGTGTGAGAGAGAGTGTGGATGTGTGACCTGTAGTGACGAAAGAGTAGCCTCTCTCAGTGAGGATCTTCATGAGGTAATCGGTGAGGTCTCTGCCGGCAAGATCCAACCTCATGATGGCATGGGGAAGAGCATAACCCTCATACACCGGCACATTGTGGGTCACACCATCACCAGCGTCCAGCACAATGCCTGTGCAAAGAGAACGAGCGAGGAAAAGCGACAGAGAAAAATACATAGTTACTATAGGAGAAACCTGAAAGAAAAACAGAGAATTTCTGAGAAGGTGTCAACCTTCTGAACCCCTGAACTCAGACACTGGAGTGTACAATGCCATTCTGACCTATGTTTTAAAAAATATTTGTACCTAATGTCTCTCATTTGTACTATATTCTACTTGCCCTATACAGTATGTTAATCTCTACATAGCCTCTTTGCATATTAATATATAATCATCTATATAATGTATAATCATCTATGTCATTTCTGTGTAGTTACCTGATGGTCACTGGACATTTTTACCTCATTTGTCTGCATAGTCCACCACTATATATTTGCACATCGAGTCATTTGCATTGAGTGAAACTTTTTTTTTTTCATTAGCATTACAATTGTTGTAAAAGTTGCTGGAATTTAACCTTCAGGAGCAGCAACAACGATTATAATCATTTCTTAAAATGTTCTTTTCTCATATAGACCAGGTGTGTATGTACACTGTATATAAATGAATGCTTATATTTATTATTTCATAATTAAGACTTTTTAATGCTATAAATCTAAAATGTTTTGGCCAAAAAATGTCTCGATAAGCATGTCCTAATTTTGCGCTAATTTTGTGCTAATGCAGTACATGTTATATGCAATCATGCACTTCTCTGTGAAAAAGTGCAGCGCTGTTCCTTCCTTAAAGTCTACTTTTAACTTCTTCATCTTCTTCTCGTGAGAAGATTCGACTACTGCTGAATTATTAAAGGAACATTCCAGCCACAATCCATCACTCATATATATAATCTATTTATCAGTGGGATTTAATGTCAGTGAGAAGAGAGAAGCAGGGAGTTAGTGTGGAAACGGTGCTCTGACCTGTGGTACGGCCGGAGGCATAGAGGGAGAGCACAGCCTGAATGGCCACGTACATTGCGGGAACATTGAAGGTCTCGAACATGATCTAGAATCACACAAAGCTTAAGTAAGCAACACTGAAACTGAAAAAAATGTGATTTTAATGACAGAGATCTTTCCTCTCTGTGGAGTGGAGACCCTCAACACTATCCTAACACTCATCAAGTAAATTACAGATATCTGAGTTATTATACTTATCTTAGTATGCTGTATGGACAGAGGTTTGTGGACACTTGAGCATAAGATTCATATGTGCTTTTTGAACATCCCATTTCACATTTAGTTTGGATTTGATGTTTTAATAACCTCCATTAGATTTTAAAGTATGTTTGTGGAGATTTGTGCTTATTCAGGCACAAGGCTGTTAGTACTGTCATGTACTGTGTAGGTGATGTGAGGAAACCTGGGGAGCAGTAAACTTTTCAATTCATCCTAAAGTTTGTTAATATGGTTGAGGTCAGAGCTTTATAGAAGGAAATCTTCTACTCCAACCCATATAAAACATATCTTCATTCAGCTGATGTTGTGCACAGGGGCATTGTCATGCTGGAGTAGGTTTGGGTCTCCTATTTCAAGTGTAAAGGGAACTTAAATGGAAAATGTCATGCTACCACATCCAAAGGTGCCCCCAGATTTGTGCTAACAGTTTGGGGAAAAACCACAAATTTTGCTGGAAAAAGTGAGGTGTCCCAATACCTTTGTCCATAAAGAATATGCCAGGCCAGTTTTTTATATTTAAGTAATAAAAACTCTAGAATATGCTGTTGAAAGAATATATATATTTCCAAAATTCGCCAATAATTCTACTTTCCGGACTGCAATTTGGTGATGTTTTTAGCGTTTTTGCTTAAAAACCACAAAATCAAATAAAACAACACTTTCAAACTTTCATCCGTTTTCAGTTACAAGGATTTTTACAGTAAACTCCTGCTTTTCTTAGCTCTTAGCATGCATGATATTCAGGTTATAAGATTTCTAACCATGCATGATTACAAAACACTGATACTGAAGACTCATTTTATAAATAAATGTTGTTAAACAGGTAGTTTCATTATTTATA